>OX235276.1:13408732-13497975 GCA_944472155.2 Trichobilharzia szidati | reverse complement strand
GAAGGGGGATGATGAAAGTTTCTCAGTTAAATCAACCAGCTGAGACAGTGAACACAACTAAGTCAAAAACCCATCTGGCTAGTTAATCAGAATAATTTACCGTATTAAATTGTGTTATAATTCACATAAAATAAAAAATTTTTTCTGTAGTTGGTTTATAAGGATTAGTTTTGTTTTTATGAGTTGATCACGGATTGATATCAGTTAGAGAACCATTGAAAACCAGCAAGGGAGTACTGCATAGCCAGCTGTTTCATCAACCTAGTTTGGCAGTCATCGGTAGTACGCACCCACCCCACTGCCCGGGTTCGAACCCACGACCTTCTGGTTACAAGGCAAGCTCAGAATGGAGTTTCCTGGAGTCGAGTCAGTTCTAGTGAGAAGTCGTAAGCAGTGAGGTCCATCCAGATGTCACGTGTGAGGATGGATGTCCCACCGATGACATTGGTTGGTGCCAGTTGCGCTAAATGCATCACGAATTGGAAGAAGTTAGAATTCATGGGGTGGCCATTGAGCTGTCGGGTCTGTGTGGCTGGCTGAATGGTCTGCGAGCTAGATTATCTTGTTAACGGAAGGTCCTGGGTTTGAACCCTGGTGGTGGGTGATGATTCCCGAAATAGGACAAAACAGCTGTCTAGAAGTACTCGAGTGTTGGTTTTCATTGGTTCTCTAACTGATATCAATCCATGATTAACTTGTAAAAAAATTTTTTTCTTTTTACTGAAACGTTTTCTTCTCTCCTATTTTATTTCCAGTTATGTGTATTTTAGTTGGATTAAGTTTAGCTGAAACAGAAATTGAATATATTCATGATCATGGAGATGCAGATTTAACCCAGATGTTACTCTCTAACAGATTATTGGGGACAAAACCACCGGCGTCATCATCGTCAGGAGCAGCGGCAGGAGATGGATATACAAATCAATTGAGAATGGATAATCAGTTCAATAGAAATGATAACAATAATAATGCCAATACAATTCTTCCTGTTAGTGATAATAGTGCTGTGACCGGTAGCAGCACTAGTAGTGTCAGCAATCGTGATACAAACTCTGATCTATTAAGTTCAAATGGAGAATTTGCTTTATTTCTTACTCCACCTTTGTCTAGTTTCTTTCTGCTGATTTCAGCTAATTTTATCTTTCTACTAAGTTTTCTAGCTGTTCTCACCTATTTTGTACGTTTATGTGAAAAAGCTGATGAGGACAGAAAACATATGAGAAGTGCTGAAACAAGTCGGGCTTAAATGCTTAAAAAATCTGTTTTATCTTGTGTTAAATAGGTTTACTGTGTTTATCTATCTATGTGTGTGTACGTACTACTGCTACTTTTATCTGTGAGGTTGTGTGTTTGTGTGTTGTGCGCATACACACCCACCCACATCCATACAGCTTGAAGGGGAGTATTTTGCGTGTAAGAAGAGGATGCGTCGGTGATTTTTAAATTGTGTGTGTTTGTATACTATTGTCGACAGTCTATTTTACATTTCAATAGTGATGCCTTGATTATATATTATGCCATACTTTCTTACACATTATTATTACTATTATTATTACTATCACTATTTTGAGTAACCCCTGACATTGGTCCTCATTTTATTTTCGGAATGCTCCAGACTGCTTATTTCCTCAATATGAAATTCTTCTTGCTTTGGGTATGTTGAATAATAAAAGCGCCTTTGATCATAATAATCATAATAATGATAATGATATTGTGCATTTTAATCAATAATACATCACATTCTTGTTGTTTACTCTGTGCCTCTGTCTGCCTCTTTCTTCTTTCTGGAACTGTGGTAGATTGTTATATCGGCCAGGTAGAATCTCAGCTGTACTGTCTACCCTTTTTTTTAATGAGGTGTCACTTAGAGTTAAATTTGGCTGGAATAAAATCGATAAATTATAAATTTAGCGAAGGTTAGTCATAAAGGTGTATGCATGAGTATAAGTCAATTATAGATAAGGTTTTATTTTGATAAAATCACACAGTTGCTATTAGATGGCTGGAGGCAATCGGCCACAGGAAGCTATGGACCCAGATTTCGTGCTAGTTGGCGCCCATCAGCAAGGCGTATCTGCAACCTCGAAGGAACTCATGTCCCTTGTGACATTCGAACCCGTGTCATCCAGTGCTGCAGTTACAGAGAGACGTTACCATTGAGCTATTCGGGCTCGCGATTGACCTCCTGTAGGACTGTAGTGGATATTTTGACTTGACAATAGTAACTAGTGTGATGTGTCTAGTCCTATATTTGGTGCAGACTGAATTCTATCACAGTGCACCGTGATGGCGAGCCACCTACCATGGTGGCCACATTGCAAGCTTGTCTGACAAGAATTCAGTCTGCACCAAGATAGAACTAGACACATTGCGCTAGTTACTGACTTGTGTTCAATCAAAAAATCACACAGTGTTATACAGTAATATTAACTGATGACCACGTTTCGAACACAATTTATTGCCACTCATAATCATATCAAGGTACTCACACAACTTTTTTCCTTCATTTATATACATGAGTGAAATTGATTAGATATTTGAATAAAAATCAACATAGGATAATGTACATTCAGAAATAATATTAGTGTTATCAATAAATTACAGTCAGATGGGAAATAAGACGAGTGTTTTTATAGTCAAAATAAGTAACTTGTTAGAATGTTATGATGTACGTGAATTGAAATAGAATTTTAAGATTATTTATTATCCTCCTCTGATTTGACTGACTGGTGGTAATAATATCTTCCATATCTCTGGTATTTGCGTTGAGTCATTTCTGTTGCATGTGTTGGGTGTAGACTCGATGAACCAGGCAGGATTCAGTAATCAATCTCTCTCTCCACCTATCTATATTACTTTTTAGAATTTTAACCCTCTCCCACCCTATTGTGTGGTTGTGTGTTAATGCATGCAGTGCGATTGCTGAGTTTTTTTCTAAATTACTCATCTGTCTTCGTGGGATCAATCATTCTAACCTTAGCCACTAAATTCTTATGTTCTGATAATCTCACTACTCCTGATCTACTAGTTTGACCTATGTAGTTCACCTAACTCACAGTCATTGCAAGGTATTTTGTGAATTATATTATTTTGTTTAATTGGATCCACCGGGTGTTTTAGCCTACAGAGCGTGTCCTGCGTGAGTGAGTATGTAGCTTTAAATGCCACCGTAATTCCCGCTTTATTGAGAATCCTACGTAGGAAGGGTCTCAGAAGTCCCCTCCTTATTTGGTATAACTGTAGATGTCTAATCAGTTCCACACATGTATATAAATGAAGTAAAAAGTTGTGTGAGTGCCTTTATATCATTATGAGTGGGAATAATTTGTGCTCGAAACGTGGTCATCAGTTAATATTACTGTATAACACCACTGTGTGACACTTTATCAAAATAAAATCTTATCCATAATGGAGTTATACTCTACCACCACAGTGCCCAAGGAGTATAAGTATTCTGCTTGTAATCCACCTTAGCTAGTATGGTCATGTATTAGATTATTAATTATAATAGCTTTATTCCAAATAGTACTTTCGGTATAAACACTGGTGGCCTGTTTAAAGCTTGAGCTACCGAAAACAACCTCCATCAGTATATATTGTCATGTAATTCCCCTTATTCACTTTGTTTAAATCTAGTAAAATGTGACTCCCTCTAATGGTATTGTTTACTCTAGCGAGTATTTAAAACATTTACTATCTATGGTTTCGCAATTTTCTAATAAAGATGACGAAAAGCATTATCGTCGAAGTCATGTAACGACAGAAGGCAAGAGTCAGGCAACAGATCATTTATTAAGGAAATCAACGCATATTTATATATTTTCATGTACATTACTATGGTTATTTAAGTAAACAAAAACAGTCTTCCGATTGGTTGTTTCTCACGTAAAGTTAATCTTTCATCTATTTGTGACTGTTTCTTGAATGTCAAATCCTCTATATGTTAACTGCATCCGCCTACGCAAAGTCTGCTGTGGTCGGTTTCGAATCAATCTTTGTTCACATTTTCTCACGACAAATCTTGGGAACGTAAATATTGACGTAAATTACTGTCTACCAATTTGGCTAGTAGACAGCTCTCACCACATCAGCTTATCGCAGTACTATGAGATAACTGTTCTCCTGAATGGTGTCCTTAGGTTACAAAATGTACTCCTCAAATTTTTATAATTGTCCTTCAACAAACCGTCGTGGTGTATTTCTCGAAAGAGAAAACGAAGAGATATCATCATAATGGATTTATTTGTACTCCAGTTCAGATAGCAGTGTGTCACACGATCTATCGTCAATTAATCTGTTTTATTTGAAGATCCTGGACGAGGAGCAAATAGGATGCAACGAACTCCGCTGAAGATTCTGTACAATTATATAAAAATTGTTTAGAATATTATTATTATTCCCTTGCGTTCCGAGTGAAACATAGGGCTTCAACAACACACCTCCGCTTTGTCCGGTTTTCTGCCGTCTTCTTCAGCTGGATCCACAATTGACCAAACTCTCTCATCTCCACCTCACACGACGTCCTCCATGTCACCCTCGCACTGATGACCTACTCGTCGCTTCCCATTGAGATTCCACTCGAGAAATTACATTGGGAGATATAAGACTGATAGGCGAATAAACTGCATTGAATTAGTCATGCAGAAAGACAGGTGTGAATGTTTTCTAGGTCATGTTCAAATAGATAAGGGGAGAGGGAGTATGAATGATTAAGATTAAGATAAAATGCACTACGCTTCAATTACATCACTTAGATAAACAATCAGTCATTAGAGAATATATCAAGAATTGCGAACTGAGTAATATCAATGGTTATGGTTATAATAATAACACTTCAGCATTATTATTGTTATTACTATTATTATTATAACTATTACTATTGTTTGCATTTCTTGTTATATTCTCTAACGACTAATTGTTTATCTAAGTGATGTAATTGAAGCGTAGTGCATTTTATCTTAATCTTAATCATTCATACTCCCTCTCCCCTTATCTATTTGAACATGACCTAGAAAACATTCACACCTGTCTTTCTGCATGACTAATTCAATGCAGTTTATTTGCTTACTTATCAGTCTTATATCTCCCAATGTAATTTCAAAAGTATATATATATATATATCCGTGCATGTAGAGTATTCAGCTAACGAGGTTAGAGAATCATCGGAAAAGCAGTACTCGAGTACTGGACAGCCTACTCGTCAGCCTAGCTTGAGACTCTTCACCAGTACACTCCTACCGTCAGGGTTCGAACCGAGGACCTTCTAGTTACAAGGCGAGCTCGTGGACCAATAAGCCACTGAGACCCCATCCAGTGGCGAACCCATGGATTCTAACTTCTGCCATTTAGTAATAGTAGTCTTACGTAATCTAAAGATATTCATTGATGATTACTGTACTGCTTAGAAATATTATCAATAAAACTACAAGTGCTTTGAAACAGAGGTATCGTTCAAGAGAGTGAGACATGCATTAAATATGCTCTAAAGTTAGAGGTTTACAGTTAGGAGTTTGAAAGCAAAGCAAAAAGTTTGGATATGGACGGATTACACATCAAACTGTTATACACAAGATCAAAAAAGGTGTTAAGGCGACGGTAGCAGATAGTATTCGACAACCCACTTCTTTGTATACGCAGTTCAAGGTTCTCCATGAGTAGTACAGCAACGTATGCTTACAACAATGGTAAACGGATCTTGAACTATGGGGTCAATAATACAGTCTAGTGCTAAACGCATATTTTATGTGTTGAAATTATTAGCGTGAGTTCTGGAAAGAACTACACTGAATGGCTAGTGGGTTAGGGAAACAATCAGCTGGTTGCATAATACTGCATACTACTGATAGATTGAAATGAGTAGTCTCAGACCAATTGCATGAACCAGTAGCCAGATGGAGACGGTCTAAACACCGGACAGCCGTTTCCCTCGTTTGTGGTCGAGCTTATGAGCTGTGCACCTGGCTGGATTCTGTTCAGAAAGACGAACAGTTTTTATTATTCTTAAACCTTTCAGTTTACTAGTATTGTGGTGAGAGCTGTCTGCTAGCCAAAATTGGTAGACAGCAATTTAAGTCAAAGTTTACGTCCCATATCTTGTTCATGAGAAAAAAACAATAACAAAGACTAACTCAACAACCAATCACAGCGGACTTAGCGTGTGCAAATACGATTCGCTGATATATGGCTTAACTTTCTAAGAAACGGCTACAAAGAGATGACAGAATAACCTTCAGAAGGAAAACAACCAATCAGGAGATGTCGCTTCTTCGCTGACAATAATGTACATAAAAATCTATAAATATCTATTGGTTTTCTCAATAAACGATCTGTTGCCTGACCCTTGTCTTCTGTCGTTACAGTATTTTCACTATTACTTAACTCAGATATTTATCAGTTCACCCCTGGGCTACAACAAACATGTAAGTCAAATTCCTCTTTAGGAATCAGTCAATGAGATTTTGCGACTGCACACACCTAGTTTTATATATGTTTCAGACATGTTAGAGTCTAATGTACAGTAAGTTACTTTTCATCTTGTATTGAATAGTGAACAAAGTTGAAGATTCCGCGTCTCTTGAACATGTAATATCGATTGGTATTCAGCAGTTTCTGATGGTTATTAACTTTGCACCAGTAGGGAGGGAGATTAGCCGGATGGGAAGAATTCGCAGTTCAGAATCGGTAAATGAAGAGATCACAGGTTTGAAAAAGAAACTAATTGAAAATGACTACCCCACAGTTTATAGATAAGCACAAAAGACCCAAAGCCAACAAACAGAACCCAAGTTATGTTATATGTGAATGTAGTGTTCAAAAGTAATCTTCTGACTGACCGTCTAAAGAACAGAGTATTACAGGTATTGGAAAAAAGGTTCTTTGCATTTACATTAAGTTTGGCATTCTCTTGTCCCGTAATGTTTCCAATAACTCGAATGATATTTTCAAGTATTGGTTTTGTAGGAATTTTGTTTGATCTGTTGGGGGATTTCATCATGAACTGACATCACTTTAAGAACCGTTGGAAAACTAGCTGGGGGGGTACTGGACAGTCAGCTGTTTCGTCCTAGTTTAAGGCTCTTCACAGTACGCACCCACCACCATGGTTCGAACCTAGGACCTTCTGGTTACCAGGTTTTCCAGTGGTTCTCTAAGTGATGTCAGCTCCTGATGAAATCCTCTAACCAATCAATCAAAATCCCTTCAAAACCAATACTTGAAAATTAATCCGATGCCCACTATCAACTGGCTCTATTGAGGTAGTGATCTGGGGTTCTAGTGAGAAACCGTGAACAGTAGGGTACAGCAGGTTAAAGATGAGGCAGTAACTCATCGAAGAAGACATTGTGAAGTAGTCGCACTATGTCATAAATTGGCAGAAGTTAGAGTTCATGGGCCATTGGATCACATCCCAGTGGCTGGCTGAATGGTTTACAAGATAGTATGCTTTGTAACCAGAAGGTCCTGGGTTCGAACCACGGTGGTGGGTGCGTACTTCTGAAGAGTCCCAAACTAGGCTGGCTGTCCAGTACTCCCTGGCTGGTTTTCCAGTGGTTTTCTAACTGATATCAGCTCATGATGAAATCCTTCAACCAACTTGAAGGATAAACTACTGTATCATTCGATGACTTCTTTGTGTATCTACGAAATCGCTTTCTTCTGTGGACTGAGATATATAGGTCGTTAAATAAGTGTCTGCTCTAAAGGAGACAAATAAACATTATCGCATATGGCTACAGGATAGTGACAATGTTTGAATACAGTGTACTGTAATTGAACACACACATTTTACACAAGTCCCTCGATATCTGAGAAAAATGCATTCATAGTTGTCCAAAAAAACATCAAAAGGAGCCTCCTGTTAACTGTATGTTTCCCTGTACTTAACCGAGGCCTCAGTCATTCGGATGGGAAAGCCTGATTGATTTATGAACACAGCTCTTATCCATGAAGCTTCAAAAAACTACGTACTGAGAAGAAATTTGTTCGTTGAATTTCAGGAAGATTTTGAAATGAATACAGGAGTCAGACAAGTTGGCTGCCTATTATCACCCACAGTGATATTCCCAGTTGCGGTGGACTGAAATATGCGTCTGACTGTGAAGAGCGAGGAGTTAGGAATACGCTGGACCAGCGGTATGAAGACTCTAGAAGATCTGGATTTCGTAGATAACGATTTATGTTCAGTGTCACACAACTTCGAAGACTTACAGATGAAAGGCGAAAAAATGGCTGAAGAAGCAGTACAGCGAAGACAGAACTCCAGGTGGTGAACATAGAGAAGATGGAGGTGATGAAGATAACCAACCAACATCAACAACCAGCACCAATCACCATCAAAGGTTACTTCCTGGCCTCACTTATCTAGCTAGGAAGCATCGTTTCAACTACAGGCAGTCAGAACGGATGAAGATGTCAAAGCCAGACAGCTAGAATTGGAAAGGCAAGATACGCATTCATCAACCTGAAACCAATTTGGAAATCTCCCTCACTCACTCAGCATAAGGAACAAGATTCGCATTTTCAGCACCAGTATTAAGCCAGTTAGTTGTTCTATATGGCTGAGAAACGTGCACTGCGCTTCACGAGAGCGACAGAGAATTAGCAACAAGAAACTCTGAGAAGGAAGCTACCAATAACCAATTGCTTGATCGACAAATATGCAGGTGTATCGGACACACGCTGATGAGATCTTCGAAAGACACAGAGCACCTGGCCATCGCTCGAGTGGAAGGTGAATGGGAAACGGTGAGTTGTGCTTTGGTCTGAGGGTGAGATGGAAGAGAAGGTGTGTTGGGGAAGAGGAGCGGAGAGTCTGTTGAGAATCATGCGGAGAGATGCAGAGGACCGCAAAGAATAGCACAAAGTGTATATGTGCAGTTGAAGACGTGTATTGCACCTAGAACCTAAGGGATCAATAATAATGCATGATATAATGAATTTCAGGACAGTTACTTCCTGCTGTAACCTCGCCTAGATTACTAGGTCACTAGTATTCTAGCCGGTCCCAAGCCCGGATAAAGAGGGAGGGTTGGGGCGTGGTGCTAGCAACTCCACCCCCAAAACTTAACCAAATTGCTACTAAAACTTCAACGCACAAATATATTCAAAATTCTAAAATTACAAATAGTGACCTTATTTTTCGCTGGAATCGGGGAAGTGAAATGACGCGGGCTGGTGAAAGCCTTCGGGAAGCCAGTCAGCCGATGTGCCTTCTTTCGGTGAAAGCGAAAATAAGGATGGGGACGTGGAATGTTCGTACAATGTACGAAGCTGGGAAGGCTGCTCAGGTAGCCGCAGAAATGAGGAGATATAGAATAGAAGTGTTGGTAATCTGCGAGAGCAGATGGAACGGATGTGGAAGGAGCCAACTATCAACTGGAGAGACAATAATCTACTCCGGTCACCCAGAGGACAATCACGAGCACACCGAGGGAGTAGCCATCATGATGTCACCAACAGCGGCTAAAGCTCTCATGCAGTGGGAACCAATCTCCTCCAGGATAATGACAGCCAGGTTCAACTCAAAAGGAAAAAAGGTTACAATCATTCAGTGTTACGCGCCTACAAACGCCTCACAACATGAGAAGAAAGAGGATTTCTACAGTCAACTACAAACAGTAATGGACAACGTCCTAAAGAGCGATATCAAAATCCTGATGGGCAACATGAATGCGAAACTGGGAGGAGACAATACAGGAAGAGAACTCACCATGGGTCGTGAGGCCCTCGGTGAAATGAACGAAAATGGTGAACTCTTCTCAGACTTCTGCGCCTTCAATGATTTGGTGATTGGTGGCAGTGTGTTCAAACACAGGGATATACACAAGGCAACATGGATTTCACCAGATGGACACACCAAAAACCAGATAGACTTCATTTCAATCTCAAGGAAGTGGAGACGGAGCCTACTGGACACAAGATCGAGGAGAGGAGCAGATGTGGGTTCAGACCACTATCTAGTACAAGGGACTTTCAAGGTGAAGCTGAAAGCCTCGAGGATACCTGGGGATAGGCCACAATGCAAGTTCAACACTCACAAACTGAAGGACACAATCACACAGGACATTTTCACTGCAACTGTCAGAGCAAAGCAGGAAACACTACGTGGCACCACTGAGGAATCATCCGTGGAAGACCATTGGAACTCTCTGAAGGTAATTTTCAACGAAACGTGCTCAACGATTTTAGGAAGAAAGAAGAAACAAGACAAGGAATGGCTCTCAACAGACACTTGGAAGCTAATAGAGGAGAGGAGAAAAGTGAAAGAGAAAATGATTCAATGCAAAGATGGACAAGAGAAAGAGACGCTGAACTCAACTTACACAGCACTGGACAAAGAAGTGAAGAAGAGTGCCAGGAAGGACAAAAGACAATTCTACGACAACCTGGCTACTGAAGCTGAGAAGGCAGCAGGCAAAAGGGACCTGAGGACACTATATCAGATAAACAAGTCTCTATCCGGGAAGAGATCAACACAAGTGAAACCTATAAAAGACAGCCAGGGGAACCCAATTACCAAAGAAGAAAGACAGATTAAACAATGGGCGGACCACTTCAAAGGACTCTTGAACCGACCACCACCTACAACCCGTCCAGTAATACCAACAACAGCACGTACACAACTGCAAGTTGACACCAATCCTCCAACGAAAACTGAAGTCATGAATGCAATCAAGCTTCTGAAAGCTGGAAAAGCAGCTGGACCAGATGGAATACCCCCGGAAGCACTGAAAGCGGACCCAGAAACGACGGCAGATATGCTGACCCCATTATTGCAAAAGATCTGGAAAGAGGGAAAGGTGCCTACTGACTGGAGGAAAGGTTACCTGGTGAAACTACCAAAGAAGGGCGACCTGGGACTCTGCAAGAACTGGCGAGGAATCATGCTCCTGTCGACGCCAAGTAAAATCCTGAGTCGCATCATCCTGGAGAGAATCAAGGACGCGCTGGATACAGAACTCCGACCAGAACAAGCTGGATTCAGGAAAGGCAAATCATGTTCTGACCAAATTGCAACTCTACGCATTATCATCGAACAAAGCATGGGATGGCAATCAAATCTCTACCTCAACTTTATAGACTTTGAGAAGGCCTTCGACAGCGTTGACCGCGAAGTAATTTGGAAACTACTCGAGTACTACAGCGTACCGCAAATATTCATCAACCTTATTCAACAACTGTACGACAACGGCACATGTCAAGTGATCCACAACGGAAAACTCAGCGAAGCGTTTGGAGTAAACACAGGAGTCAGACAAGGGTGCTCATTATCACCAATGATATTCCTAATTGTGGTGGACTGGATTATGCGTCAGACAGTAGGAAACGAGAAGACAGGGATATCCTGGACAGACGTGAAGAACCTAGAAGACCTGGATTTCGCGGATGACTTATGTTTGATGTCACACAAAATCGAAGACTTACAAGCAAAAACCGACAAACTGGTCGAAGAAGCAGCAAAGACAGGACTCCAGGTGAACATAGACAAGACGGAGGTTATGAAAATAACCAACCAACAACAGCAGCAACATCCAGTGCCAATCACCATCAACGGGAGGGATTTGAAAGAGGTTACTTCTTTCACTTATCTGGGGAGCATTGTCTCAACCACAGGAGGAACGGACGAGGATGTCAAATCGAGAATCGGGAAGGCGAGAAACACATTCATCAACCTGAAACCAATCTGGAAATCTTCGTCACTCACCATCAACAACAAAATTCGGATTTTCAATACAAACGTGAAGTCAATTTTGCTTTACGGATCAGAAACTTGGCGGGTCACCAAGAATATTTTCAACAGGTTGCAGACCTTTATCAACAACTGTCTTCGCTCCATACTGAAGATTAGATGGCCAGAAAGAATCACAAACAAGAAGCTATGGGAACAAACGAAACAGGAACCAATCGCCCAACAAATATGCAGGAGGAAGTGGAGATGGATTGGACACTCGGTGAGGAGGCCGTTGAGTGACATCGCGCGTCAAGCCCTCGAGTGGAACCCGAAAGGGAAGCGGCGAGTGGGACGTCCAAGGGTGACATGGAGGAGATCGTGTGAGGAGGAGATGAAACAGTATGGAATAACATGGACGCAAGTGAAAAGAACAGCAGAAGACAGAAGCAAGTGGAGACGTGCAGTTGAAGCCCTATGTTCCACTAGGAACCCAAGGGAACAATAATAATAATAATACTTCCTGCTGTCACTAAAAGGAAGTGATGATTAGGCAGAAGTTTTGGATTCATGGACTGGATGGTAACTCACCTGCTTAATGAGCATAAATTTCCCTGGCCGTTCTGTATCCGTAAACTCATTCAATAAAGTAATCTATATAAATTGAAGAACAATCTTACGAAAGGTGATACTCTTTCATCGTCCTCTGAGTTGCTGATGTCATTCACGTAGAGAAACTAGAGCTCAGTACACCAATGATAATTCTTCAACCAACTGTTTTTTTATTCCTTTATGTTCTCAGTGGAACATTAGGCTCCAGGCTTGAGGCTTGAAGTTTCAGTAGCAGTGGTGTTTACTTTTACAGGATGTAGTCGCTAGCCTCATGCTCAACCTTCCCTGTTTACCAGTCTTATTAGTGGCTTACCGAGGTAAAGGAGTGCGTCCAGTGGCCGGGGATTGGACCCCGGATCACGTTAGGCGCGGTTGGCGAGCATTCTACCGCTGTGCCACCGATGCACCAATCACCTGTACTATAATTAATATTGATCCTATTGTTGTTTTCTACCAATATGAATTTTGTCTCCATCTTTTCCACACTCTTTGCTTTGCCTTTTAACTCTTATGTAATATCATATTTCCTCGGTTTCTTTGTGCACTCTGTTTACAACTCATTCACGAAATTATTTATCTCATTACACAACTCTCTCTATCTCTTTCTCACGACCTTATCCAACTTCTTTAATGTATTGATTAATATTGGCTACCGTGATCACTACAACTCATCTCGTATTAGAATAATTTCATTTTGATATATCATACAGCGATACAAAATCAATACCAAATGAACTCATTTAATTCAATTTAGACTTCTCTATTGATTGATTGAATCCTGGAGTGCTCGGCCTCAGGTTAACGACATATGGGCTCCTCCTTGTGCACATGCTTTGACGATGTCTGATTACTTAACTTGAAGTACATTGATGGTGGATGGTGACTTACAGTGGAATCCAGGATGTGCACTTCCTCTTATTTAGGACTAGCTTGTCAGCTGGATGTACCGTACTTGCATTCCTCATTGAGTGAGTGAGTGATGATGTTCCCACCGAGGCTCGAACCTAGTGCCCATAGTTTCAAACGCCGAAGCGTTATCCATTAGACCACTTGGGCTTCAGTGAGAATGCATCTACATCCAGATGACGAGTTGGTCCCAAATAGGACGAAATACACATTCTGGATTTCATTGCTAGTCACCATCCAACAACTTACGAATGAACTCAATTGGAGGATCATTCAAGGTTATATAGTAATGGGTAGATGTTTCTTTTTAGTTTGGGACTTTTCGCTAGTATATGTATATATATATATATCCTCGGAAGGAATGGACTGTGTAGACGCCTTCAATATTCACAAACTACCAAGAATTCCTCAACTGAACTATTTCTTTCTCAGGTTCAAATGAATCCCAAGATTGGAAACATTCATTTAAACACTGATATCATAAATTCACAGTTCATACCTGTAACCTGGTAACAGTCCATTAGTTCTGATTCGTTCGTTCTCTCTCTCTCTCAGTATGATAACACCTAAACAGTCTTTGCACCAATAGACGTGCAACTGATTGTATGACATGAGTTCATCATAGGCAATAAGAATCACTGAAAACGGGAGAGCATTGTACTGACTAAATTCGAAATCATGAACTTATAGACTACCTACCATTCTGGTCTTCACGGTCTAAATCTCCTTCATTCCCAGGAGTCTTATATTCATCGATTTTGTTGATCGTTATCAACAGTTTCAATCGAATTACTAAAATCACGAACTGACTTCACTTCGAAAACTATTGAAAACCAGGAAGTACTGGACAGTTGTACCTTTCTGACTTGGGACTCTTTAGTAGTACGAATTTGTCAGTTTTAATGATGATTGAATGGTTTATTCATTCAAACTGGTCTCCATTTGGTAGCAGACAGCATTGGCGACCGTTGCTTAATCGTATGCTCGTTGACAGCCAACTGGAGAATTACGATCTGAGAAGTATTATTATACATTTTATTATATTAAATATTCCCATAGTAAAATTTAGCACTACACATTTAAGCGAACAATATTTTTTTCAATTCGATCTCATCAGGCTTAACTGTAATATATATAAGTTTACAAATAAAAAATTTCAAATATAAACCAATCATGGTGGATAAATCAATCATGAAGGATAAGTTTGATAGTTTTGCTACATCTATGTGCTTTATCAGTTCAACTGCACCTGCGCTGACAGTTATGTTGGGCGTACTACTAGACAGCTTAGCCAACGTGTTAGTGAACATCTCCCATCGTGATGGTTTGGCAAATGACAGACAAAAACAACTAGTAGCTCAATTTTGTCACATTTAATTGATAGTGGTCATGTAGTGGAGAAAACGAGAGCCTTCAAAGTAATTCATCGTATCCCATCTAATCTTTCCAATAGACTTCGTATTCGTCTACTACACACAGCTGAGGTGATAGACATTCGAACTATTAAACCTAAACTATGCATTCAAAAGAAGTTCGTACAGCCATAATCCCTCCCTTGGCCTATTCAGACATAACCAAGTGATGAATTCTTCACCACCCCTTGTTTATATTTCCACCCCTTTTCTTATCATCCCTTAATCTAAATGTGTTGTTCTACATTTTATTAACGTTTATCCGCAGACCTCCCACATGGTAACCTGTAATCCTGTTTCGTAATCCGTGGAGGATTACACACTCATATTGTCATTCCATTTTCTGTTGTTCCTCATTGGTTGTTTTCCATGGTATTCTGCGTGTTAACCGTAGCCTTCTGAAACCAGTGCTAGGTTCAGGATCTATGCAATCTGGAGATTTGAAAGTATCCATGACCCCATCGGGTATCAGCAGTAGCTGGTAACAGTGGTATGCGTGTCACGCACTGGCAGAAGTCAGCATTTAATGACCTGATCATTGAATTTCCTCTCAGTATCTGGATGATCAAAAAGCTGACTTCGCAGACTGAAGGTCCTGGGTTGGGTTCCTAGCGGTGGTGCCAAATGTGCCAAACTAAGACGGCAGAGCTGTCTGGTGCCCCTTAATTTCGATGGTCCTGTAACTCAAGTAGGTCTTTGGTCAAACCTGAAAGAAGGAAATTTATTCTTAACAGGGAGCAAGGATACATTTTGAATTAGAAAGAATGGTTTGTTGCGCGAAATCTTATGATATTATTTGTTGGTAAAAGTAACTCGTCATTCATTTGCTTGTCTACTAAATGTCTCTCTTTTATTTGTTTTCAGATATATACTACTTAACTATTGATAAGTAGTATAAGTATATTTTTGGTTTTTTCTTTCAACATTAAATGTAAATATACTTGGTCATTTCCATGAAAATTAATTTCAGTTACGATGTTAACATTTTGTTTGGCCTGTAGTACTTTTCATTATTATCCGGGCTCTCCTTATGTCCCCTCCTTTTGTAAACTTCGTTTATGCTGATAGATTTTATTAACTTGAATATTCCCATAATTAATTCAGAACATAAATAGTTAGAGTGAACAATTGTGGTTTCAATAAAGTTACTCTTCTTCAGGCTCCACAATTATTTAAATCCATTAATTTAAGCATACAATAGCCAGTCAGCCAGTAAAGGCAAATTAGAATCATATGATACAGTGTATTGTGGAGCAAGTACAAGATGGGATGGAAGGATAGTCACTTGGACAAAGCAATCAGAAGACGTAATTTGTTCGTATCGTGTGTGTAATGTATGTGCGTAACACATTCCGAACAATCTTTGCACATACGAATTTGTCATAGAAATATGTACATATGAAATTAATAAAGAGTTAAGAGGGGAGAAAATAAACTCAGGTCAAGTTAGAAGACCATACTGAAGGTCGAAATAACAAGAATCCGTTTTTGGACTTCAATTATCCTGGTGACTCACTTCTTAGTAACTTTTTGTTTTCTAATTTTGTTAACTTATCTTTTCACTACCCCCTTTACTCTCTTAAGAGATAACTTTTCTTGATCTTCTGAGTTCTGCTCACTGTATTACATCATCAACTTCTCATCTGACCTCATGTGCACCGAAATTTTGATCTTCTCTTATCTAATTACGTAACTATTACTAATTTTCTTTTGTTATCACCCCAACAACACAAGCCTGGCTAGCTATCTTTGATCATGAGTACCTGCGTCATATCTTCCATGTTAGGTGGTATAATAGGGTTAGCGATACTGAGATTGGGCGTCAGTCGAGTGCTAGGTAAGTTTGAGGTGAAATCAATAAACGAAGCTGTGAAGTTACATCGACTGAGATGGTTAGGACATGTGTTACGTATGCCTAGTCATCGCCTTCCTCGACAGTGGGCAATGTTAGCTGACATAAGGTCAGGCTGCAACGAGCTAGCAGCGGTCAAACCAAAACATGGCATCAGTCAATGAAATTCACAACAGTTAGTTTAAGCCAGCCACTAAGAAGGTGTAGACTTCCTGACCGGCTGGTTGGGGTCGTCGGGACGGTAAGCAACAAGGAAGGCGGGAGACAATTGGTGATTTGGTTCAAAATCCTCGTTGTCAATGGCTGGCGCAGATGCATCCACTCCTTGTGACTTATAATACCCAATAAAACTATATTGTTCTTCGATATTACTATTCTTTTTGCCTCATATCTCTGTTTACTGTATCTATTTTGCCTTTCTTTTTACTTTTTTCTCTTGCTTTGTGTGCTACAAGGAGGGAGTGTGGCGACTTGAACTGCTGCACATCTGTGCTGTGCAAATTTCTATGTTGAAACCAGTCAGTCGGTCACTGAGGTCTAAGTAATGCTTTCTCTAACTTGTTATCATATTTACAAAATCCTGTTCATCATTTCACTTCACTAAATTCATTATTATTATTATTATCTGATAATCATTCATTAATAGCACTTTTAAGTTTACACCACATTATCGTTATTATTTCATGGTTATTAATATTGTTATTATTTTCACGCTTGAACTTGTCTAGTCCAACCCATTTGTTAGTTTATTTTTCTGTAGTATTCATATTGTCTCATACACCACTGATTACACTCACCCTCGAATCCTCTGCTTTTGTTGATTATATATATATATGTATATGTATATATATATATATCATTTATTTATTTTATCTCATTTTATCTCATGTTCTCATCGACCATGCATATTCAAAACTAAGTGAATTAATAGAAAATGCACCCCTTTATGGAAGATATGTCGATGGCCTTGTTCTTCCACCTCATTTTTAAATTGAATGAATGAATTTCAGACTAGCTCATCACTTACATCTATAGAAGAGAAAGATAACTGTTTATCTTTCCTAGATACATGTATTGCTTATTCATAGGCCTGATTGATCAATAAAACGATTTATCTCCAGAAAACCTACCTGGACGGTACAAAAGCACCTAAGTGAGCGAGGTGCTTCTTCAGTAGAATCCAACGAAAATGGACCAAAAATACACTCGATGAGGTAGAAATAAAGTTAACACAAACTCTGGTTGATAACAATTATCCCTAAAAATTCATCTGGAGATATAAAGTGATTAGTGATCTAGTGATTAGGTCGAAAATAACATAAATCGTAAGAAAAGCCAGGAAGTCGTAATAGGTCAAAAATGAAGTCTTGTCAATGAAGCAATACGTCTCAGTGTTTCTTCTTAAGGCTGTTGATAGGATGTTTGTTTTTCTGAAACTGGTAGCAGAAATCGATCAAGGTACTTTTAAATCTTTCTGGCGTATACTTGAACGAAGTAATTAAGTCGCTGGTCTGGGCAAATAGATTTTCAGATTGAACATCAGTCTCGAAATGATTAACCTGATTACGTCTGTCATAGAATTTTAAACCGAAAGATAAAGCTTCAAGTTGTGTCTTATGTAAGCGTAGAGAGGAAAAAATTGAAAACGTACCGGTTTAAGTCGGTTGAAGTAATGCTTCATCTAACTTGTTATCATATTTACAAAATCCTGTTCATTATTTCACTTCACTAAATTCATTATTATATGATATTTGAAAATCGTTCACTAATAATACTTTTAAGTTTACACCACATCATCGTTATTATTTCACAATCATTTATTATTGTTGTCGTTATTTTCACTCTTGAACTTACGTCTAGTCCATTACATTCGTTGGTTTATTTTTCTGTAGTATTCATATTGTCTCACACACCACTGATTACACTCACCATCGAAACCTGTATTTTTGTTGACTATATATATACGAGTTTGACTACGGATTGAAAACGTTGAAAACCAGCCAGGGAATACTGCCAGACCGTTGTTTGGCCAGCCTAGTTTGGGAATCATCGACAGTACGTACCCATCTCACTGCCAAAGCCCAAACCCAGGACCTTCCGGTTACTAGGCAAGCTAGCTCGTATGCCATTCAGCCAGCCACTGGGACCCAATACTTCAATGGCCATCCCATGAATTCTAACTTCTACCAATTCGTGATGCATTTAGCGCGACTGACACCAACCAATGTCATCGGCAGGAAATCCATCCTCACACTTGACTGGATGAACCTCACTGGTCACGACTTCTCACTAGAACTTACTCCAGGAAACTCTGTCCTGTAGCAATATATATATGTATTCTATTGATTTATTTCATCTAATTTTATCTCATTTTCTCATTGACCATACATATTCAAAATCAACTGAATTAACAGCAAAATGCACCACTTTATGGAAGATATGTCGATGATATTGTAATCATAAGTGATGTGCCTTGTTCTGCCACTTCACTTTTAAATCGAATGAATGAAGTTCAGAATAGCATATCACTAACATCTGTCTATGGAAGAGGAAGATAACTGTTTATCTTTCCTAGATACATAGATTGCTTGGTCAAAGGCCTGATGGATCAATAAAACCATCTACTTATAGAAAACCTACCTGGACAGGACAGTATCTTAATTATCACAGTCTCTAACATATTCGGTACAAAACAGTTTAAGTAAGTGAGGTGCTTTTTCACTAGAATTCAACGAAAATGGACTAAAGACACACTTGATGAGGAAGAAAGAAAGTTGACACAAACTCTGGTTGATAACAATTATCCAGACAAGTTCATTAGGAGATATAAAGTAATTAGAACACCAAGACCCACTCTTCAACTTGCCAGGAATAAAGAAGTATATATCAAGTCACCTTATTAAGGTGATCAGAGCAGCTTGTCAGTTCGACAGAGATTGAACGCTGCGGTTAAAAAGACTTTTCATGCAGCTAAGATCATAGTAATTGAGAATGTGAAGCCAATATATCCATCCATCCAGGCCCTTTGAACATGCGGAAAATGACGCCACATCCCACTCTATTTACCATTTCGAATGTAAGTGTGGTCAGACATACATAGGAGGAGGACTCATCGATCTCTGCAATTAAGGTCTGACTTCAGAGCATATTCCTAAATGGCTTCAGAAGCAATTAGAGGTATTCCCAGAATCCATTAATGGTGAGAACAGGAGACCTAGCTCCTCTACTGAGAAACATATCACGTAGGAGACAGGACAAAAAATTGGTGTGTACACATCATTTAAACCTATCTAAAAAAAGTATTTGGGGAGCATCCTAAAGTTTATGGAAGCCCTAGTTTGCAGTTCGGAAGTTTAAACCACCTTTATGCGTTCAAAGCAACAATTCGTCATCACACTAACTAAACCTTCCTTGGTAAACTTTGTTTTGATACTAGGCAGGGTAGATGTACTATTACCTCTGTTATTTGGTTTAGTGATTTTTATTGGTATTTGACCTTCAGTATGGTCTTCCAACTTGACCTGAGTTTATTTTCTCCCCTCTTAACTCTTTATTAATTTCATATGTACATATTTCTATGACAAGTTAGTGTGTGATCAGATTGTTCGAAATGTGTTGCGCACATACATACATTACACGATACAAACAAATTACGTCTTCTGATTGCTTTGTCTAAGTGACTATTCTTCCATCCCATCTTATACTTGTTCCACAATACACTGTATGATATGATTCTAATTTGCCTTTACTGGCTGACTGGCTATTGTATGTTTAAATTAATGGATTTAAATGATTGTGGAGCCTGAAGAAGAGTAACTTCATTGAAACCCTAATTGCTGTCTCTAACTAAATTTCTTCTGTATTGTCTCCTCCTAGTTTCGCATTCATGTCACCCATCAGGATTTTGATATCGCTCTTTGGGACGTTGTCCATTACTGTTTGTAGCTGACTGTAGAAATCCTCCTTCTTCTCTTGTTCTTAGATGTTTGTAGGCGCGTAGCATTGAATGATTGTAACCTTTTTTCCTTTTGAGTTGATCCTAGCTGTCATTATCCTGGAGGAGATTGGTTCCCACTGCATGAGAGCTTTAGCCGCTGTTGGTGACATCATGATGGCTACTCCCTCGGTGTGCTCGTGATTGTCCTCTGGGTGACCGGAGTAGATTATTGTCTCTCCAGTTGATAGCTGGCTCCTTCCACATCCGTTCCATCTGCTCTCGCAGATTCCCAACACTTCTATTCTATATCTCCTCATTTCTGCGGCTACCTGAGCAGCCTTTCCAGTTTCGTACATTGTACGAATGTTCCACGTCCCCATCCTTATTTTTGCTTTCATCGAAAGAAGGCACATCGGCTGACTGGCTTCCCGAAGGCTTTCACCAGCCAGCGAAAAATCAGGTTATTGTTTGTATTTTTAGAATTTTTAATATATTTGTGCGTTGAAGTTTTTGTGGCAATTTGGTTAAGTTTTGGGGTGGAGTTGCTAGCGTCACGCCCCAACCCTCCCTCTTTATCCGGGCTTGGGACCGGCTAGAATACTAGTGATCTAGTAATCTAGTACAGCAGAAGACAGAAGCAAGTGGAGGCGTGCAGTTGAAGCCCTATGTTCCACTAAGAACCCAAGAGAACAATAATAATATAATAATAACTAAATTTCTTCTGAATAGATTTTATTCTTGCTGCATACTATCTGACCATGGATAGTTTTTGACCACGGGTGTGGCTGTTATCTTTTTTTCTAACCTACGGCGACAGTGGTCATGAAAGAACTCAACCCTTACACCTCAGAATTTTAGGTGACCAACTGTCTCAAGCAGCTTTTATTCAGATGTACGCTCAATGTGCAGTTTAGATTTAATGATGTCATCTATAATCAATTGGATGGGGTCGCCATAGGGTCCCATTTAGGACCTCTCTTAGTGGATGTCTTCTTGGCGAGCTTGGAGAGGGGACCATTGAAATAAACAATCTCAAGTCTGCATATCTATAAGTGATAAATTGATGACACCTTCATTATTTGTGATGAAAATTGCTCAGTTGCCGAGCTTCCTGGAAAATTTAATGGTTCTCACTCATCTCTGCTTTTCACTATGGAAGAAGTGTCGAACTCCGCATTTCACTTCTTAGATGTGATGCTCGATAGAAGAGAGGACGGCACATTAAAAAGGTCGATCTATGGAAAGCCAACATTTACAGGTCAGTACACTAACTTCAACAGTTGGGTACCTCTAAGCAGGAAAAGATATATTTCCCAACAACTGTGTCGACAGGATAATGTGTTCAGAATGTGAAGCTTGCTATATAAGGGAGGACAGCAGACAGATGAAGGTGAGAGTGAATGACCACAGGCTGTGCACAAAACGTCCACCTACAAATGAAGTAGAATTAAAAAGTTTAGAAAAAAGATCAGCTATAGCAATGCACGCTATAGACAGTGGACATATGCTTGATTTCAACAATGTCGAAATTCTAGGTAGTGGCTTTCATTCAACACATAGAGAAAGTCTAGAGTCAAGGGTCTAGAATCATGATGAAAGAACACCGAAAAGCAATTAAACGTCTGCTGAACAATGAGGATTTCATCATACTACGACCAGACAAAGGTTCAGGTGTGGTAGTGATGAACAAGGCTGAATATGCCCAAAAAAATGGAGTCCATTCTGAATGACACGTCTAAATTTAAGATTGATAACTGCAACAAGGATATGACGGATTCGGCAGAAAAGAAAGCCACGAAAGTACTCAGAGAGCTATTGAAAAAGAAAATGATTGACAATCATACGTACAGTGAGTTAAAACCCAAGGGTTCTCGTCTATCATATATGTATGGTCTGCCGAAAATACATAAAAAGAATTGCCCAATGAGACCAATACTCTCGATGGTGAATTCATCCTTTCACAAAGTTGCTCGCTGGTTAGCCGACAGGTTAGAACCTGTCAGACAACGTCTAGCTAAACATACGTTAAAAGACACGTTCCAATTTGTTGAAGAGGTGAATCAACTCAATGTACATGACAAAATCATGGTTTCCTTCGATGTGACTTCTCTATTCACGCAGATCCCTCTGCATGAGACATTAGACATCATCTGTCAACACTCTGATCTTCTTCCTCTACCAAAACTGGAATTTAAGCAGCTTCTCGTGTTATGTACTAATGATATACAATTCCAGTTTGACAACAAAATGTATCGCCAGGTTGATGGAGTGGCAATGGGGAGTCCACTGGGTCCGATATTAGCTGATATTTTTATGGCCAGTCTGGAACAGACAAAGCTCAAGTGTGCAATTGGCGAAACAACAGCCTACTATAGATACGTTGATGACACATTCATTGTATGCAATGATTTGAGTCACGCTTCGTCTCTATTAGACTCTTTCAACAATGTACACAAAAGCATCACTTTCACGATGGAGCATGAAGATGATGAAAAATTCCATTTTTTGGACGTAAAGTTGGAGAGAAAATACGACGGGACACTCGAAAGATCTGTATATCGTAAAGACACATGGAGTGGTCTTTACTTGAATTTCAACAGCTTCTGTCCAGTGAGATACAAACGAAAGCTGGTGAAAACGCTTTTCTCTAGAGCGAAGAGAATATGTTCACCAAACAAACTAGACAGTGAACTAATGCTTCTTGAAAAATGCTTGAAAGAAAATGGTTACCCACAAAGTTTCATTAACAAATATGGCAAGAATGAACTCAAGAAGCTTGATACAGCTACAGTCAGTAAGAAGCCTATTTTCATCAAACTCGACTACAAGGGCGACGACATTATGAGAATGGTAAATAAAAGATTAAGCGCAGCCCTGTCTAGGACGTATCCTGCAGCATTATTAGTCTCTCTATCCCGAACAACCTCCTCACTGGTGCAGTCAAAGATTGACAAGTACCCCTCACATGTTACCTCCAACTGTGTATACCAATTCACATGTATCTGCGGGAGCAGTTACATTGGAAGAACAGAGAGGAGGGCCTACGTCAGATTCTGCGAACATGTACCAAGGAGCCTCCGGTTAAAGGGACCGAATTGTTTAAGCTCTTCAATCGCCAAACACCTGATTGACACAGGACACCGAGTAGATGTGCTGGAATCATTCAAAATAATTAACAGACAAAGTACCTCAAGTCTTCTCAGGTTTGCTGAAGCTATAGCAATAAAACGATTGAAGCCTGACTTATGTGTCAAAAAGAATCCGTTGTTGGACTTCAATTACCCTGGTGACTCACTTCTTAGTAACTCTTTGTTTTCTAATTTTGTTAACTTATCTTTTCACTCCCCCCCTCCCATTATTTTTCGCTTGACTCTCTTAAGAGATAACTTTTCTTGATCTTCTGAGTTCTGCTCACTGTATTACATCATCAACTTCTCATCTGACCTCATGTGCACCGAAATTTTGATCTTCTCTTATCTAATTACGTAACTATTACTAATTTTCTTTTGTTACCACCCCAACAACACAACTGTTAATTAATTTTTTTCAAGAAACTTCTCTCTAACAAGATATATATATATGTATTTCGTAACACTTTAGACACCTTGTAAATCGCAACGCCTTATTTCACTATGACGCTCTGACAATATGCTTGCTAATGGACAAAAGTTTGTTAAAATTGTACACTTTTTATTTTATTAAAGAATTCAGGTTGTACGCAGCTGATGAGAACCGACGAAATAAAATGGATCCAGATTATTCTGCGCCAATGTTTCTTCTTTCTTTGTTCAAAAATATACACATTTGATCATAGGGAATAAAAAGACAGTTGCAGCGAAGAAAATTTTCTTTTCGACGAAGTCATCATCTAGGCTGTACATTCGAGTATTTATATCAAATGGATGGGAAAGTTCCAGAATAATTTCCGGTTAAGGGTCAAATTAATAAAATTACAACTAGGAATTAGAATGCCATAATAAACAGGGGGACGGATAAAACTCGAACAAAGTAGCATAATAACTAAGAAGATTGACATTGTGCAAGTGGAGGTTAGAAATGTAGAAATAACAAAATATACAGGATGTTTGGATAAGAAACTAGTGTGGTGAATAATTGTTTATGCAATCAGGGATTAAATATGTAGAAACAGTAAAATGACAAAATAAACAGGAAGTGTGGATATGAAAATATGGTAGTGTAGACAGGGATTAAGAAAAACTTAAAATAACATGAATAGACAGGAAGTTTAGATAAGAAAGGCGATGGGATGGTCATTATTAAAAAATTTATCTGTTTATGATGACCATGGGAAGGACAAGGGTTGGACAAAGATACAAAGAGTGGGTCTGAGTTTTTGGACAGCTAACGCCTCAGCTATGCCCAAATGTCTTGATTTCACTCCCTTTGATAGGTTTGATCGAATCTTGTATATTACTTTGAAGGACTTTTCGAAAGGCGCTGAATGTCCTGAGTTGACCAGATGTTCTGTCACTGAACTGTATACACGTTTTTGCTCTCCTTTTACTAGCCAGGCTGGGTAGTGTTCACGAGCGCGTTTTCCAAGTTGGCGCATGGTACGGCCAATGTACTCAGCTCCACAAGAGCAAGTGAACTGGTATACGCACGTTGAGGTGGCCCAATGCGACAGCTTGTCTTTCGCGTTCTGGTTGAACAGTTTCTTGCAGGAAAACGTCAGTCGTAGGCTTGCGGCGAAGTATGTTTTCCTCAGCGATTTGGAGAGGCGTTTGCGAAGGATTTCTGCTTCGATATCACCTTTGAATTCTAGAATAATCAGAAGTATTTTGTTTGGGACGGATTGGACTTGTTCTGAAGTCTTCTTCAGTTTGAGATTCTTGTCTATGAACCCGCCCAGCTATAACAATGAATGATATAGACAGAGGACGTAAGATTGATTTCAACAATGTCGAAATTCTAGAAAGAGGTTTTCATTGAACACATAAAGAAAGACTGACCTCTGAAGCTAACTTTGCATATTTTAACCACATCGAATGTAGTAGATAGGAGAGAAGAGGCAGACTTATCACCTCTATGGCAGACTCTAATGAAGCGAGACAGATGACCATATTATGAAATATTATCATGTTTTGACGTGTTTTCCACATAACAAACAACATACGCACACACCCACACACAATCATACAGACAAATACGCATATATGACAATTTAACATTGGTCATTTACAAATATACGGATGACTGTTTACATTTGTCCATTGGTACAAATGTCTATCGACAAGTGACCTTCAAAGGAATTGACTTCAATTTATGTAAAAATTTTTGACTATATATTTTGATGGTTAATAAAATTCAAATAATTCTACTGGAAGAAGCTGTGGTTTACACAGCGAAACGTTCAGAAAAAAATCTTGTTTTGATTTTGTGTTCTTAAACACGCTGGGATTATTTTAATGCTGTGTTCCTAACTTTATGCACAACTCAAATGTTTGGTACATTTCATAGAAAGTTCATTTGCTAATTACTCTTCCGTCGGTGGCACAGTGGTTAGGACTTTCACCGACCATGCACATGGTCCGAGGTTCGATTCCCTGCCGACGCACACCTGATATCAATGGTTGGCCTGCAAATTTTGGGCTACCGATATCGCATGCTGAAAATTCCATACTTCTACCAAAAATACGGTGTGGAATCAAGCTGTAATCAATATATATATATATATATATATATATATATATATATAATGATTTACTTTATTCCAAAAACAGTACTTGTGATACAGAATGGAATTTTCAGCATTAATCACAGTATTGCATCTAATTTCCTCAAATTATAAATAAAATTAATCACACAGAAAATTTTTTTCACATTTACAATAGGGGTAATGTCAAAAAAAAACATACAGCATATAAAATGGAAATAATAATAATGATAGCAGCTAAGATAATGATAATAATACAAGTGGAAATTGCCGTGGGCTTGTTTCACACAGCATTGTCGATGCGGTATACAAATCCTTGCATGATTAAAAATATTGAATATAATGTTCTCTGTGCATGATATGGTGAGGGGAAAAACAAAGATTACAGCAGTCATAGAGATAAGTTGGTGTTTGCAATTATGAGAGTAAAACAAAGAATCAACAGGACCATAAATATAATAGAAATAATAAAAGTAAAACTTGAAGGTATATAAGGATGGATGGATGGAGGAGATTGTTTATTTACTAGATGAAAAAAGGTTAGTCAATTCTTGCCTGACGCTATTTTCATCACATAAAATACGTGCCAAGTATGGTATCATAAAATTTTTATACTTAGACGTGCGAGCATACAGTTTTCTGAAGTTACTTCTTATTCTACCTGAGGAGATGCAAGGTGAAAGCTGAGGGTGAAGTGGATGCTCCAAGTCAGACAAAATCCCTTTAGCAAATTTACTGCAATCGTACTGCATGCATTAACATATATATAATGATGACCCTGTAGGGAACTTAACAGTGAAATCGATAACGATACCAAATATCGGGATAAAAATCCGAGTTAATGAAAAATTCTGAGTTAGTATATTATAAAAGTACAGACAACGCCTTATAAAAGTTAATGGTTTCTCGAAAATACAGTTACAGTCCAACTGTTACAAATTATTGAATATAAGCCACAGATCTGTTCCACTGGTAGAAGTCTCTTACCGGTTGTTGTATAGTCTTTGGACAAGGATGAAATTTTCCTACGAATTGAAAAGAGTACAACATGGGTATTAGTGTAGCAAGAGGACAGTAGGAACCAGTTAGAAGACAAAAGACGGACAGCACGATCGCATTTCCATTCGAACGCCAAACCTAAATGATGAAATGAAACAGATAGAAGACGAAGCGTTGGCGTTAAATAACTGTCCCATAAAATTCATTAGCAAGATCAAAAAACGTCAAAATAAAAATAATGGTGAAACTAATCATGATAACATAAATCTACAGTAGTTTTGCCATATAAGGATGGGACATCTGAGGCAGGGTGGCATTCGAACCTACAAACTCACTCAGAGACAATCTCTGTAGGCTAAAACACCCGGTGGACCCAATTAGACAAAATAACATAATTTGCAATGATTGTGAATGAGGTCAACTACATAGGTAAAACTAGTAAATCAGGAGAAGTGAGATTATCAGAATATAAGAATTTATCTAAGGTTAGAATGATTGACCCTGCGAAGACAGATGAGTAATTTAGAAAAAAGCTCAGCAATTTCACTGCATGCATTAACACACAACCACACACAATAGGCTGGGTTGGGGAGGGTTAGATTTCTAAAAAGTAATATAGGTAGGTGAAGATTGAGAGAGGTTGGTTACTGAATCTTTGTTCATCGAATAATCTACACCCAACACATGCAATAGAAGTGACTTAACACAAATACTAGAGATGTGGAAGATATTACTACCAGTCAAATCAGAGAAGGATAATAAATAATGTTAAAATTTATTTTATCAATTCACATTGTAACATTCTAACAAATTACGTATTTTTACTATGGGAACATCTTATTTCTCATCTGATTGTATTTTATTGAAAGCATTAATATTCGCTCAAATGTCTAATCATCAATTCTTACTCATGTGTATAAACGAAGCCAGAAAGTTGTGTGAGTATTGCCTTGATATGACTACGAGCGGCAATAGTTTGTGCTTGAAACGTGGTCATCAATTTATATTCCTGTACAACAGTGTGTGATTTTATCAAAATAACATTTTATCCATAATGGAATTATTTACAACGTGTCCATTTGTAACACCAGACAAACTGTACAATCTTATTCTTCAGGACGCCACACACCTGTCATTCGTCAGTGCTTAAAAGTACTTAAGTATTCGAACAAGACATATAAGCGAAGAGTAATGTTGTTTTCAATTAGATCTTCTTTAGGATTTACCCTAATTCACATAGATTTATATATAAATAAACACTTTAACGAATGACGGTGATTTTGTGGATCAAATAATAATAATAATATTGGCAGAACAATTGCCTTCAAAGTTATCTATCAAGTATTCCATCGAACCTTTCGAAAGGAATCAGTACCCGCCTTTTAGAAACAGCTGAAGCTATGGGAACTAATTCGAAAGAACATTCCTAGTGTCTTTGCATATAACAGGAGAAGTTTGTTCTACCTTTGTCTCTCTCCTGGTCTAGGTGAATTCTAATTACCTCACTCACCCTTTCTTATTTTACATTTCCTTCGTGTTTAAATAATAATAATAATAATAAATTGCTTAATTCCAAAACAGTACTTGTGATACAGAATGGAATTCTCAGCATTTTTTACTACAGTATTGCATCCAGTTAGTACATTATCAGAGCACATAATACATAAATAAATACAGCACATAAAATTCTACATAGATTAAGGAAATCTCAGTTCGTTATGACAACAACATATTGACATGTCGTTAGCAAAGCCAAAAATTGAACAGAGTGTTTGAAGGTGTTAGAAAAGTAGGTGCTATCATATTTACTGGCGTAAGCGGGAGAAAGAAACAAAGCAGCACATAACAGAAAGAGAGAGAGAGAAAAGGAAAAGAAAGAAAGAAAATGTTGTACCTATAAATGATGTGAGTTGGAAAGACGAGATCCAGTTGTTCTACTGACTATTTAATAAGTTATAGGTATCGCGCCTAATGCTTTCTTTATCGCACAGAATACGAGCTAAGTAGAGTATGGTTGAGTTTTTGTACTTGCTAGTGCGAGCATATAGTTTTCTATATAGGCTTCTGGTTTTACCTGATGAGATGCAAGGGGAGAGTTGTGAATGAATATATATATATATATATAAACTTTGATTTTCTGACCACTTCACCCTAAGCATTATGTAACTTTTAAGATTTGACCTAATTTATTTATTGATTGAATTGTCTACATATACACATATTACTGACACCTTCGTTATTCTTCGTATCACCACCTGCATAAACCTTATTATCGATATTTTGTTGTTATTATTATGATCATCATCGTTATTACTGACGTTCGAAACACTTAACAGTGATTGTTATTTTTACGAGTTTGATCACGGATTGATGTCAGTTAAAGAAACACTGAAAACCAGCACTAGAGTACTTGACAGCTGGTTCCCCAGCGTAGTTTGGGAATCATCGGCAGAACGCAACCACCACAAGAGTTTGAGCCCAGGACTTTCTGGTTTATTTGCGAAGCTTTCACTGCCCCAACACTCGGCAACATCTTCAGCACATACTTCAATCTGTTGAAGTGAGCTTTTGGATTTCTCCATGAGTTTAGTAGTCATATCTCCTGGTGGGTGACCTTTAACGTGACTCTGGTTGTTTTCGTGTGTTTTCACAACCTCTAGGCTACTGATTGTTTCCTTGACTTGAACTTTGACTCTTTGTGTGTGAGATTTCCTTCTTATCGGTTGGTAAATTTTGTCTATCTCGATGTGTCTATTGATTGACGATTCACTGGAATACCAGGCAGCCTTCTAAAAATTCTCTAGCATTCTTGGTGTTTCCTCTGTCTAATACTTGAATGTTGTCCCAGTCGAAGTGACGTCTCCTACGTCTTCGTATCCATGATCATAAGCGCTAGTCGTCAAAATACATGACATCCACTCCCTCATATCGCCTCACTGCATACAGACAGACAACCACGGACATCGATAACGATACGAAATATCGGGATGAAAATGCGAGTTAATGAAAAATTCTAAGTCAGTATATTATAAAAGTACAGACAACGCGTTATAAAAGTTAATGGTTACTTGAAAATGCAGACTGTTATAGTCCAACTGTTACAAATTATTGAATGTAAGCCACAGATCTGTTCCACTGGTAGAAGTCTCTTACCGGTTGTTGAATAGTTTCCGGACGAGTATGAAATATTGCTACGAATTGAAACGAGTACAACACGGGTATTAGTGCAGTAAGAGGACAGTATGAACCAGTGAGAAGACAAGTGACGGATAGCACGATCGCATTTCCATTTGAACGCCAAAACTAAATGATGAAATAAAATAGATAGGGGAAGCGTTGTCGTTAAATAAATGTCTCATAAAATTCATTAGCAAGATCAAAAAAGGTCAAAATAAAAATAATGTTGAAACTAATCATGATAACATGATTAAGAGAGAATATAAGGCATCTACTGTTTTACCATATAAGGAGCGGACATATTAGGACCTACTTGTAGGATTCTCAATAAAACAGGAATTAGGGTGGTGGCATTCAAACCTACACACTCACTAAGGCAGGACACGCTTTGTAAGCCAAAGGACCCGGTGGACCTAATTAAACAAAATAATATAATTTACAAAATACCTTGCAATGACTGTGAGTTAGGTGAACTACATAGGTCAAACTAGTAGATCACGAGTAGTGAGATTATCAGAACATGAGAATTTAGCTAAGGTTAGAATGATTGACCCTGCGAAGACAGATGAGTAATTTAGAAAAAAACTCAGCAATTGCACTGCATGCATTAACACACAACCACACACAATAGAGTGGGTTGGGGAGGGTTAGATTTCTAAAAGGTAATATAGGTAGGTGGCGATTGAGAGAGGTTGGTTACTGAATCTTTGTTCATCGAATAATCTACACCCAACACATGCAATAGAATTGACTCAACGCAAATACTAGAGATATAAAAGATATTACTCCCAGTCAAATCAGAGAAGGATAATAAATAATGTTAAAATGTATTCAATTCACATTACAACATTCTAACAAGTTATTTATTTTGAAAAGAATAGACACGGAACAAAGAGAACTCTTTTCGATAAATTCATCATCAGGTTCTACAATTATATATACATTATAATGAATGAATGAATTAGTCTTATGAACGACATTAATGTTTAAACAACATCAAATCAATAATATTGATAAATTACAGCTGAACAGCATCAACATCAAATAAACTGAATGTCAGAAGATTTAGGAAAGGTAATGGTACAAATTCATGAATTTATAGTCTCTACTGAGGGCCAGGGCAGTAGTGGGGGCTGGACTTGTTTCTTTTGGACACAGAGCGCTGGTTGTTTGAGGCGAATTGCAGTAGCCTCTGCTGTTTGGAGTAAGCGGTGCTTCGACGATTTTGGTAGTTTGTTAGGCACCCGGTATATTATGGAGGAGGATTCGTCTACGCTGGCTTTGTGACCAGTTTGCACCAGATGGTCTAATATCGAGCTGTTAATACTTTTAACTACACCTTTACTTAGCCATAGTGGGATATGTTCTTGAGCACGAAAAATCAAGTTCCTAGAGCAACGGCCAACATAACTCGCTCCACAAGCGCAGTTGAATTGATAAATACAATTTGAAGTGGCCAGTCTTGGTACTTCATCTTTCAGTCGAGGTAGCACCATCAGTCTTGTAGAGAATAATACGTGTAGTTCGCCAGCATTAAAAGTCCTTTGAACTGCTTTTCTTAATTTCTTTGTAATTAACTCACTTGGTTTATCGCCCTTGAATTGTAGTCGCATATAAAGGGGCTTCTTGTTTACAGATAGTGGGTCGTCCTTTTCGGCCTTCTTCGTCATATGTTTCTTGATAAACTTGTCAGGATAACCATTTTCAATTAAAGTATCATATACAATGTTTAATTCACCTTTAATTACTTCTTTAGAGCATATAGCTCTAACTCTGTGGCTAAGGGTCTTCACCAAATTCCTTTTGTATTTGATGGGAACGAAGCTATGAAAGTGTGTATATTGTCCCGTCCAAGTACTTTTTCTATGTAAATTTCTTTTTATGCTTCCGTCTGGTTTTTGACTATATTATTTTATTTTGACTATAAAAACACTCGTCTTATTTCCCATCTGACTGTATTTTATTGATAACATTAATATTATTATTTCCGAATGTACTTTATCTTACATTGATTTTATTCAAATGTCTAATCATCAATTTTCACTCATGTATATAAACGAAGCCATAAAGTTATGTGAGTAGTGCCTTCATATGACTATGAGCGGCAATAATTTGTGCTTGAAACGTGGTCATCGATTAATATTCCTGTACATCACAGTGTGATTTTAACAAAATAACATTTTATCCATAATGGAATCATTTGTAACATGAGACATAAACTGTACAATCTTTTTGTTCAGGACGCCACACACTTGTCATTCGTCAGTACTTAACAGTACTTAAGTATTAGAACAAGACACATATAAGCGAACAGTAATGTTGTTTTCAGTTAGATCTTCTTCAGGCTTTACCCTAATTCACATAGATTTATATATAAAGAAACAATTTAACCAATGACGGTGATTTTGTGGATCAAATAATAATAATAATATTGGCAGAACAATTGCCTTCAAAGTTATCTATCACGCATTCCATGGAATCTTTCGAAAGGAATCAGTACACGCCTTTTACAGACAGACAAAGCTTTGGGAATTAATTCGAGAGAACATTCCTAGTGTCTTTGCATACAACAAAAGAAGTTTGTTGTTGTTTATACAGCATTCACACTTTCTCACACACCAATGGTATCACTCGTCTTTGAAACCTGTGCTTTTTGTTGAGAACATGAACATGAACAGAAACAAATCACTGAATTATTTCAATTCAGTTTTGCCCATGTTCTTATTGACCATACATATTTTATATGAATTTTCCATTTCCTTCGTGTTCTAATGATGTTTATTTAAACTCTGATTATCTCTCGACTTCACCGTTAGTATTACGTAACTTCTCAGATTTGACCTAACTTATATGTTTATTGAATTATCTACATATACACATATTACTGACACCTTCGTTATTCTTCTTATCGCCACCTGCATAAACCTTATTATCGATATTTTGTTGTTATTATTATGATCATCATCGTTATTACCGACGTTCAAAACACTTAACAGTGATTATTATTTTTCCTACCGTGACCACGAATTGATATCAGTTAGAGAACCACTGAGAACCAACATTCGAGTACTGCAGGACAGCTGTTTCATCCTAGTTTGGGAATCATTGGAGGTACGCACCCACCCCACTTCCAGAGTTCGAAACCATGGCCTTCTGGTTACAAGGCAAGGCAGCTCGTGGACCATTCAGCCAGTTTCATTAGCTGCGGTGTTGCTAGTTTCACATGTTACCTTCCTTTTTGACTGGGCTTACCATCGACTAAGGGAGGTTTATGAATGCATCAGATGGAAGTCAAACTAGGACGACCTGTTTGATTGGTGAACATATCAGTCTCAAGCCCACTAGTGACTGACCCTATTCAGGTAGATAGTCACCTGGGTTCTAATGAGAAGTCTTGACCATTGAGGTCCAAACGTTTCGGAAGTGAGAACAAATAATCTCCAGCGATGACATTGGTTTGTGCCAATCACTCTAACATGACGAATTGAATTCATCGGCCATTCGACTGGGTTCCAGTGACTTAATTGTTCACGAGCCATCTTTGCTTGTAACCGCAAGGTCTTGGTGTGGTGATGTGATGCAGACAATGTGTTTCAGAGAAATATTATTCACATATATTACCACAGTTCAATACTGCATTAGCAACAGAATACTATACTGTATGTGTGTTTGAACATTCTATTTCATATCGTTTAATGTAAACCAAAATCATACACTCAGTGACTCGTTAAAGAATATAAACTATATATATATTGCTGTGTTATCTGAGCTGGATTGTTCATTTGCGAAGCTTTCATTACCCCACCACTAGGCAACATCTTCAGCGCATACTTCAATCTGTTGAAGTGAGCTTTTGGATTTCTCCACGAGTTTATTAGTCATTTCTCCTGTTGGGTGACCTTGAACGCGACTCTGGTTGTTTTTGTGTGTTTTCACACCCTCTAGACTACTTGTATTGGTATTGGTGCTGATTGTTTCCTTGACTTGAACTTTGACGCTTTTGTGCATGCGATTTCCTTCTTCTTATCGGTTGGTAAATTTTGTCTATCTCGATGTGTCTATTGATTGATGATTCACTGGAATACCAGACAGCCTTCTAAAAATTCTCTAGTATTCTTGGTGTTTCCTCTGTCTAATACTTGAATGTTGTCCCAGTCGAAGTGACGTACCCTACGTCTTCGTATCTATGATCATAAACTAGCCGTCAAAAGACATGACATCCACTCCCTCATATCGCCTCACTGCATACAGACAGACAACCACGGACATCAATTCGACTGGGACAACCAACGTTCAAATATTAGACAGAGGAAACACCAAGAATAATACAGAATTTTTAGAAGCCTGGTATTCCAGTGAATCGTCAATCAATAGACACATTGACACTGACAAAATTTACCAACCGATAGGAAGGAAACATCACACACACAGGTTCGAACTTCAGGTCAACGAAGCAATCAATACCAATACAAGTAGCCTAGAGGTTGTGAAAGCACACAAAAACAAACAATCTCGTTGAAGGTCCCCCACCAGCGGAGATGACTCATAAACCCGTGGAGAAATCTAAAATCTCACTTCAATTCAAATTGAAGTATGCGCTGAAGATGTTGCCCAGTGTTGGGGCAATGAAAGCTTCGCAAATTAACTATCCAGCTCAGAGAACACAACCACATCAAAATCATCCACCTGAGCTACAAATCTTCTCCATCAAATTTTTATATATGCATATGTAGCGGTTTGATCCATTGAAAATATACTTTTGCTTCCTTGTCTTGCCTTCTTCTGTTACACTGGGTTCGAACCTCAGTGAGTGCGTACTGCTGAAGAGTCCTAAAATAGGATGGAACCAATGTCAGCTCATGATGAAATCCTGTAACCAATCACTCAAATCCCTACAAACCAATACTTGAATATCGATGAGATGCTCACTGGTGACTGGCCCTATTCAGGTAGGTAGTTACCTGGATTCTTCAGTGGGAAGTCGTGACCAGTAGGATGCAGCATGTCGGGTGTGAGGACAAATACTCGCCAACGATGACATTGGCTAGCGGTTGCGCTATGTCGTGAATTGGCAGAAGTTAGAATTCATGGACTGGCCATTGAAGTGGTTGGGTCCCAGTGGCTTAATGGTCCACGAGCTAGTTCGCCTTGTAACCAGAAGGTCCTGGGTTCGAACCCTGGCATCGGGTGGGTGCGTACTGCCGAAGAGTCTCGGACTCGGACGAAACAGCTGTCTGGCAGTACTACCAGTTGGTTCTCTAATCAATATCAGCTCACGATGAAATTCTGGAGCATTCCACCAGTGAATAACTGACTGTATTGTAAACTTGCAGCAAGTAGATACACACACGATTTCCATTTATCCTTTATACTACTTTAAATATCGAAATAAGTAGTCAAATGTATGAAATAAGTTACCTGTTAACTTTTTTTATGTACCTTAGTGTGTGTAGAATTACTTTTGAAAAAATGTTTATATTTTCAGTGACAGTTTCCATTAGATGATGATGATGACATTAAAGGACAAGAGGCATATATGTAATAAGGCACAGGCACATGTGATTCGCCTTCAATATCAAAAATCAAAAAATATACTAACAATCTTACTCTATATTCATACAAAACTATGACAGCTGACAACCAATAACAGTAAAAATTGACATGATCAGATTATTACTTGTCAAACTGTAACTGTACAGACTGTATCTCACGTGAGCATAATAAAGTCAAAAAAGAGAGAGAGAAAAAAGAAAAACATGGGAGATAGGTATGTATGATAAACGGTTAATATGATAGTGCATTTTATCCCATTAGCCGAGTATTTACACACAGCTCAGTTACTTTGCTAAGTTTGTAGCCCCTCCCCCACACACTATTCATGTACTATAGCTGTTGGTTTGCAGGGATTGGTTACAGGATTTCATCATGAGCTGACATCAGTTAGAGAACCATTGGCGAACACCAACACTCCAGTACACTGGACAGCTATTTCGTCAGCAGTATGCGTACACCCCTTGTGCCACGGTTTGAACCCAGGATCTTCCGGTTCCACGCCGGGCTAGCTCATAGACCATTCAGCCCACGGAACTCCAACTTCTACCAATTCATGCGAGATATAGCGCGATTGGCACCGGCCAATGTCATTGCTGGCGATTATTTGTTCTCACTTCCAACTAGGTGGACCCCACTGGTCACGCTTTTTGGTTAGAAACCAGATAACTACCTACCTACCTACCGGAATAGGGCCAGTCACTGGTAAGCATCAGATTAATATTCGATTTATAATATCCTGAATTATCCAGTTAACTGTGTACACATCAAATCAGACAGTCAACACGACCCAGCAGCCAGGTGAACAAACAGACATCGATTATTATTATTATTGTTTCCTTTAGTTCCTAGAGGAACATAGGGCTTCAGCCGCACGTCTCCATTGCGTTCAGTTCTCTGACAACGTTTTCACCTGACTCCATGTCTCCCACATGCTTTCATCTCCTCTTCGCATCACCTACTCCGCCATGTCACCCTCGCACTGACGACCAGCTAACTCGCAACTTCCTATTCGGGTTCCACTCGAGAGTGATGTCACTTGATGGTTTGTTTTCTCAGAGTATGGCCTCCAATCCACCTCCATTTCTTCCTGCATATTTGTTGCACAATCGGTTCCTAGTTGGTTCGCTCCCAGAGGTCCATCCTTTGCTAATCTTTTCTGGCCGGTCATCTGATCTTGAGTATTGGGCAAAGACAGCTGTTGATGAAGGTCTGTAGTTTGTTCGAAGTGCTCTGATCCGTATAGTAGGTAGCACTGACTTCACATTGGAGTTGAAAATCCGGATCTTATTTTTCATGCTGAGTGGGCTGTTGACCTCCACACAGACTTGAGAGAAATGAAAGCTTGTCTTGCTTTCCCGATCCTCGCTGCTTTGATATCCTCATCAGTGCCTGTGTTAAACGATGCTTCCCAGGTAGGTGGGTGGGTAGGTGAAGGAGGTTGCTTCTTTCAGATTTCTGCCATTTATGCTGATTGTTGTCCGTTGTTGTTGATGTTGCTGTTGACCAGGAATCTTCATCACCTACTTCTGTTTTCTCTATGTTGACCTGAATTCCTTCCTATCTTTGATGCTTCTTCTATCACAACTTGTTGCTCTCCACTTGCATATCTTCTAGTTTGTGGGAAATCAGACATATATCATCGGCGAAGTCCACAGACATTGATTAGACGATAAATATTTTATTCTTTGTGGAATTTGACGCTCTGAGGGAAATCTTACATTCGACTGTTTCAGTCACTGAGCTGCGTAATTTTCCATACACCAAATTGAATCTGATTTAATCGATTTCATGTTACTTTGATTATCGACTTATATTCAGTGAATCTCACTCTGAACTCACGCCTGTTTCCAAAGAGGTTTCAACCTTCAGTGCTATGGATTTTTCTAAGAAAATGGAAAGAAAGCATAGCAGGTTATCACAGAGTGCTCTGAACAGAATAATGTGACTCCAAATGATTTATATAACCGATTAATAATATACTCGAAGTTTCTTCAGAAGGTGAATTCTGAAATATGCAAAAGCGCAGTTTCTCGAATAAAGTCATTATTACTGTAGTAGGCCAAGTTAAACTTTAAGCACCACTAAATACCAGCGGTGCGTCGGTGGTATAGCAGTTAGGACGCTCACCGACCATGCACATGGTCAGGAGTTCGATCCCCGGCCGAAGCATTCCCTTACCTCGCTAAGCCAGAAATAATGCTGGTGAAGAGGAAAGGTTGGGCAAGAGGCTAGCAACCCCATCCTGTAAAATAAACACTGCTACAGAAACTTCAAGCCACTAGCTTGAAGCCCAATGTTCCACTGGGGAACATGAAGGAAAAAATACCAACGGAGTGCGACAGTACCAATGATCTTGAAACGCTCACTGAGCAAGTTAGTGAAATCTGGCAAATAATATTGTCATCATTAATAAAATATTGTCATCGAAGTGTAATGCTTTTAAATGGGATTTCTGGCAAGTTTCAGCTTAGGTTCGGGAAAGATTAAGTTACGCTTTAAGCCAAGGAGAAGTTAGGGTTAGGTTAACCTAATAAAGGCGACATTAGGGTTGGTTCGAGTTAGATTACAGTTAGTTTAGGGATATTTGCACGTTAGGGTTAGGGTTAGGGTTAGAAGACCGAAATAATTGCATGCATAGAATGTGGTTAAATTACTCTGTTGATATAAGAATGGAACTTGTGCACTGTGGTAGAGTATAATTCCATTATGGATAAAATTTATTTTGATAAAGTCTCACAGTGTTATACAGTAATATTCATAAATGAAGTTTCGAGCACACTTTATTACTCAGTAAATATTATTAATAAGGAACTATATAGACAAATCGACGGTGTGGCAATGGGGTCACCATTAGGACCCATTCTAGCCGACGTCTTCCTTGCAAAACTAGAAAATGGACGTTTGAAGGATGTTATTAGTGAACTTGAATTCTATTGTCGTTACATGGATGATCCGTTTTTGATTATGAAAAATGCAAAGGAAGCAAAGAACATCCTTGACAAATTTAACGAGTTTCATCCTGCAATAAATTTTACTATTGAGAAAGAAAAAGACTCTAGTATTTCATTTCTAGACGTCCTTATGACCAGAAAAGAGGATGGCACAATAAGAAGAAGTGTATATAGAAAACCTACATCAACTGACTGTCAGTATACTCATTTTTTCAGCTTCGTACCCTTGAAATACAAACGCAATCTGATAAAGTGCTTGGTTCATACAGCAAGAGCAATTTGCCCGGACGAATGTCTTGATGAAGAACTCAATAATATTAAACGGTTGCTAACTGAAAATGGTTATCCTGAAAAGTTTGTTGATAAGAATATGAATCTAAAACCAAAGCAGCCCAAAGTACCAACAGTTCCTAAAAAGGCCTTGTTCATACAAATGCAGTTCCTTGGGGACAACACCAGTGAGATAATAACACAGCGCCTTAGAAGTGCGGTAAAAATAGGATTCCCTGCTGCCGAATTACGCTGTCTTCAAAACCACTCCTCTTTTCCGTTCGAGAGTAAAAGACAAACTGCCTAATTTCGCTTCTTCCATGTGTATCTGACAATTTAACTTCTCCTGTGGAACCAGTTAGTTACATAGGCTGTACAATTAGGCATATTTCTCGTCGAATTTCCGAACATCAGCCTGCATAGTGGTTAAGTAAAGGACAAACCAAATCTATTCGCAGTGCTATTCTATCTCATCTTGTGGATACAGAACACAAGATTGACGTTGACCATGCTTTCAAGGTAATTCAACGCATACTTACGAATCTCAATTTTGCCTTAAGAGTTCGACTACTAAATATTGCTGAGGCTGTGGGGATTCATATTAATAAGCCTAATTTATGCATCCAAAAGAAGTTAGTTCAGACATTATCCCTACCTTGGCCATCCAGGTTTGAATGATGCTGAATTGTTGTGGAATTTTCCTAATTTTAGTTGACATTCTATTTGCTAATAAAGCCTTATTATTATTATTGTTATGTAAGGATCTTTAATGAACTGTAATTCCATTTTGATCTAACTTAACAAATCGATATCATTTAAAAAACACCAATATTAATATTGACTACCAATCTGAAATATTCTATGTGTATAAAAATATATACAACTGTAGATCCGGAAGAGGAATTTATCGAAAAGAATATTCTTTGCTCGATTATTTTGTGTTTTATAAATATTACTGTATAACACTATGAAACTTTATCAAAATAAATTTTACCCACAATGGAATTATACTCTGTCGACACTCCAACCTAAAACTGAGAGCTATTTTTATCACATGTGAGAGGAAGGTATCCTCTGTAACACTTTTCTACAGTTTTTATGCATTTTTTCATAAATATATGTATTCCATACACAAAAATGCCTCCTTCACGTGATTGGTGCGTTCGAGGTCTTTCGCTGATTGGTAGTTAGTGGTGCTTAAAGTTTAACTTTGCCCTGTAGTGTCATATTATCATTATTTATTTTAATTTACATAATCCTATAAGGCGTAAAAAGAGTAGAAATGTAGTCACTCAGAAAGTCGATGTTCTTTTTGAGTTATTCTCCAAGATAATATTCTTTGAATTAATAATCTCAGAAATATTCTGGTCGCTTGAATATTGAAGAGGATTGTAACTTAGTCATCAAAATCCATGTGACTATATTTCATCCGACTTGCTGACCTTCTATGGTGATTTCTTGTGCTTTGAAGTTTCTGTAGCGATTTGATTGATTTTCCTGGGTAGGCTTGCTAGCCACACGCTCAACCCTCCTTCTTTCCCTGGCTTGAGACCAGCTAGGAAACTAGCAAGCTAGTAAACTAGGCGAGGTCAAACACTGTGAAGATGATGTTCAGGGAAACGTTTACAACCGTCCTAGGAAGAAAGAAGAGGCAATACAAGAAACGGCTCTCAACGGACTCTTGGAAGCCAATAGAAGAGGGTGTCGTGATGAAATAGAAGATGACTCAAAGCAAATGTGGACAACACAAGAAGAAACTGAGTTCATTGTACAACTTGCTGAAGAAGAGTTCTAGGAAAGACAAAAGACAATTCTACGATACACTGGCTGACAACTGAAGCAGAACAGGCAGGCTGCAGGTAAAAGAGACCTCAGAATACTATATCAGATAACCAGGTATCTTTCCGGGAAAACATCAACACAGATGAAACCAATAAAAGATGTTCCAGGGAAACTAATTACCAAGGAGAAGAAACAAAGACAAATAAAAGAATCAACTGACCACTTTAAAGCACTCTTGAATTGACCATCACCTGCAACTCGTCCGGAAGTACCGCCATCAGTGGGCACAAAACCGCTAGTGGACACTAATCCTCCAACAAAACCACAAGTCTTAAATGTAATCAAGCTAATAAAGTTCGAGAAGGCAGCAGGACCCAACGGAATTCCCCTCGAATCACTGAAGACAGACCCAGGGACCGTAGTGGATATGCTGACACAACTGTTGCAAAAGGCTTGGAAGGAAAGACAGGTACCCACTAATTAGAAGAAAGGCTGGCTACCTTATAGAATTATCAAAGAAGGGTGACTTAAGCCTCTGCAAAAATTGGTGCGGAATTATGCTCTTGTCCACGCCAAATAAAATACTAAGTCACATCATCCTGGAGAGAATAAAGGATGCACTAGATACAGAACTTCGCCAGCTCGCCGAAAAAAGCTGAATTCAGGAAAGGTGAATCATGTGCGGATCAAATTGCAACCCTACGCATCATCATTGAGCAAAGCGTAGAATGGCAGCCAGACCTCTACGTCAACTTCATCGACTTCAAAAAGGCCCTCGACAGACAGAGTTGGCCAAGAAGTAATTTGGAAACTACTTCAACACTGAGGAGTGCAGTGCCCAAACCTTCATCAACGTCATTCCACAGTTATGTGACAATTCCATGTATCAGATGATCCAGAATGGAAAACTCAGAAAAGACTTTGAAGTGAATACAAGAGTAAGAAAAGGCTGGCTGCCTATTATCACGATGAATTCCTAACTGTGGTGGACTGAATTATGCTGGAAACTGTGGGATTGGAGAAGAAAGGAATATCTTGAATCGGTAAGAAAACTCTAGGGGATCTGGATTTTGTGGATGATTTGTGTTTGATGTCATACAAACTCGAATACTTACAGGTGAAAACCAACAAACTGGCTGAAGAAGCAGTTCAACGAAGACAGGACTCCAAGTGGACATAGAGAAGACGGAGGTGGTGGAGATACCCAACCAACAATAACAAAAGCAACCAGGATCAATCACCATCAACAGAATTTATTTGAAAGAGGTCACATCCTTCACTTATTCTGCCAGGCGGAATGGATGAGGGTGTCAGGATCTCAAAAACAAGGCACACCTTCATCAGTCTGTAATCAAGTTGGAAATCTTCTGCACTCCTCCTCAGCATAAACCACAAAATTCAGATTCTGTTCAACACCAGTGTTGAGTCAGTCAGTTTTTTATATACGAGTTAGAAACTTGCACTAAGCTTCATGGAAAGCATGGATTTTCAATAGGCCAGTGAAGACTTTTATCAACAGCTGCCTTCGCTAACTCCATATTGAAAATCAAATTGCTGACTGGTCAGAAAGAAATAGTAACAAGAATCTACAGGAACAAACCAACCAAGAACCTATTGCAGAAGGAAGAGATAATGGATCGAGCACATGCCACTGAGGAGACTATTGAATGACATCGTGCGCAATGCAGGCCATCACTCGAGTAAAACCCGTATGGGAAACGGTGAGTTGTGAGTTGGTCGGTAAGTGAGATGGAGGAGATCGTTTGTTGGGGAGGAGGAGGTGAGAGACTATGAGCAATTATGCACCCAGATGAAGAGGACAGCTCCAAATAGAACAAAATGGAGATGTGTTGTTGAAGCCCCATGTTCCACTCGGAAGTCAAAGGAACAATAATAATATTAATAATACACATCATTCAGAACCATTGTCAATCATATCTGAATGATATTTTATGATACTGATCACTGGACACCTGGATGTTTGTACCCCACCCCCATGTACAAGCTTAGTTCTATTGAATATTATTTAATCCCTAGGGATTAGAAATGTTTCCTTATGTTTCCTCAGATGAACAATTTTCATACATTTTTATGTTTTTAGTAATAATAATAGTAACAATAGTAGTAAGGATGCTGACAAAGACGAATATTTGTAAAGTGAGTTAGGCATTACATAATTCTGTGAAGAAAAATGTGTCCATAAGCAAATATATATGTAGCCTTATGTTAGTGAAAGATCCCATAGATTTACCAACACTAACTATATTAGAACAAGATATATATAAGCGAGCAGTATTGTTGTTTTCAGTTAGAACTTCTTCAGGCTTTACTCTAATTTACATAGATTTATATTTTCAACAGTTGGTTTGTAAGGATTAAATTTGTATCTACGAGTTGATCACGGATTGATATCAGTTAGAGAACCATTGAAAACCAGCACTGGACTACTGGACAGCTGTTTCGTCGTAGATTGGGAATCATCGGGTTGGAAAGACTTGGTTCGAATCCCTGATGAGTTCCAAACTAAGGTGAAAAAACAGCTGTCCATCCAGTACTTTCTGGCTGGTTTTCAATGGTTCTCTAACTGATATCAATCCGTGGTCAAACTCGTAAAAACAAATTTAATTCTTACAAACCAACTTTTGAAAATTAATCTGATGCTCGCTAGTGAGTGACTTGCTACAGGATGGAGTTTCCTCGAGTTATAGTGATCATTCGTGACCAATGAAGTGCATCCAGTCAAGTATGAGGATGGATGTCCCACCGATGACATTGGTTGGTGCCAGTCGCGCTAAATGCATCACGAAGTGGGGGAAATTAGAATTCATGGGATGGCCATTGAGGTGTTGGGTGGCTGAATGGTCTATGAGCTAGATTGCCTTGCAATCGGAAGGTCCTGGGTTCGAACTCAGACAGTGGGGTGGGTGAGTACTGGCGATGATTCCCAAACTAGACTGATGAAACAGCTGGTTTTCCAATGGTTCTCTAACTGATATCAATCCGTGGTAAAGCACGAAAAAATAATAATCACTTTTACGTGTTTTGAACGTCAGTAATAACGATGATGATTTTAATGATAACAAAAATACTGATAATATTAAGGTTTATGCAGGTGGCGATAAGAATAACAAAGGTAGTAAGTAATATGTGTATATGTAGACAATTCAATAAATAAATAAATAGTTAGGTCAAATTTTAAATGTTACGTAATACTAAAGATGAAGTGGACAGATAATCAGAGTTTAAATAAATATCATAAGAACACGAAGGAAATGGAAAATAAGAGAGGATGGGAGGGTTTCAATTAGACTTTACCTAGACCAAGCAAGGGAGAGACAAAGGTAGAACAAACTTCTGTTGTATGCAAAGAGACCAAGATTGTTCTCTAGAATTAATTCCCATAGCTTCGGCTATATGTAAAAGGTAGGACTGAATTCCGTTTGAAAGGTTCAGTAGAATGCCATAGATAACTTTGATAGGCACTTCTTCTATCCACTTGGTGACCACGATCATCAATCAAATGAGACAAAATAGCACTTCTTATAGATTTTATTTGGCCTTTTCCGAACCATGAAGGAAGATGCACATTAATACGTTTGCTGAGCTGTCTAGTTGTTCGCCCTATATAGCCAGCTTTCTCTGCAGGCGTAGCTAAATTTGTAGATACACATAGAAGTGACACAGCTAGCTAGGTAGCTTGTCTTTCGCTTGAACAATCATAATTGGTACTGTCGGCAACTGGAAAATGACAAACATTATTGTTAGTAGTTTTAGTAGTAGTATAGTATAGGTAGGAGTGCAGCATTTCAACTAAACAGGTATTACGAATGGTTTTCTATACAAATTAATATTCATTCATACCTATATGATGGCCGGAAAGAATCACCAACAAGAAACTATGGGAACAAACAAAACAAGAACCAATTGCTCAACAAATATGCAGGAGAAAGTGGAGATGGATTGGACACTCGCTGAGGAGGCCGTTGGGTGACATCGCGCGTCAGGCCATCACTCGAGTGGAACCCGAAAGGGAAGCGGCGAGTGGTTCGTCGGTGCAAGGGTGACATGGAGGAGATCGTGTGAAGAGGAGTTGAAACAGTATGGATTAACATGGATGCAGGTGAAAAGTATGGCAGAAGACAGAAGCAAGTAGAGACGTGCAGTTGAAGCCCTATGTTCCACTAGGAACCCAAGGGAACAATAATAATAATATACCTATATGTGTATATAATATATTTGGAGAAATGTAAAGATATTTAAGTATTTAACATTGATCTATGTGTATGTGAATTAATGTTCGTTCGTTGGTATGAGTTTATTTATACTAATGTTCCTATATGTACATGAAGTCAAGTAATCTATCTATGCATTAATACTTTAACAGTGAATTAGGCGAATAAATGGAACTGTACTTTGATTAAAGCAACATCATCATCCAAAAGAAGGAAATAATGTCAGGAATTGAGGATAAATACAAATAAATAAACAAATAAAACAATTTATGGAACTCTTATGCATAAATCTTATTGCATCTTCCATTTCTTTTGTAAACAACAATGTGAAACTTACTACTAGTTAAAAAGTGTAGGAAGTTTGCGGTGGTGTAATACAAACAGTGTCTTCCAACGGAATATGATTCTTACATATTCCCACAGTTCAGCAACAGAATACCAAATACCGTATTTGAACATTCTATTTCATGGCGTTTGATGTAAATCAAAATCACACGCTCAGTGATTGGTTAAAGAATATATAACTGTGTAGTAATAAACAGCAGTTTGATTAATGAAAAATATACTTTGGCTCCCGCATCTTTTCTTCTGTTGTTACATTTGGTGAGGCTTCCTGCCGACAAATGAATAGTGAATGTCCTACAGTTTTTGAAGAAGGAGACATATAGATCTTCTGGCAGGAATTCGAGGCTGTTGTGCAGTTGAATGGCTTTCAAGACCTATCAGCGAAGAGGCTGTTACTTGGAACACTGCTAAGAAGTCAGGTGAAAGCAGCATATGATAGTGTGAGGTGAAACATTGGCGAATACGCTCCAGGATCATATGAAGTGCTTCCAAATTAGGAAGGACCGTACATGGTCACCGTGAGACTGGGTCACGTATATACCATGATAAGTGCAAACAAACAGAAGCAGGTGAATGTCAGCTAGCTCTGGAAATGGATACAACAAGATAAGCAAAGAAAGCCGCTAGTACCAAGAAGATCGAACAGACTTCAGTCGAACGTATTTGACAAGGGGGGAGTACGAGTTTGACGGTGTGATACAGACAATGTGTTCCAACAGAATATTATTCTCACATACTTCCACAGTTCAGTACTGCATTAGCAACAGAATACTATACATATTATTCGAACACTCTGTGTCACTTCGTTTAATGTAAACCAAAATCACACGCTCAGTGATTGGTTAAAGAATATAAATTGTATAGATATAAACAGCGGTTTGATCAGTTGAAAATATACCTTTGCTTCCGTGTCTTGCCTTCTACTGTTACATTTGGCATCACTGCCCGCTGATAAGTAGAAAGCCTATGTCCTGCAGTTTTTGATGGAGACATATGGATCTTCGGGTAGGACTTTAAGGCTGTTGCTGAGTTGAATAGCGTACAAAACCCGTCAGGGAAGAGGCTGTTACTTGAAACGCTGCTGGGAGGTCGGACAACGGTAGCATACGATAGCGTGCGACGAAACACCGGCGAATACGTGACAGTCAGAGTCATGCAAAGTGCTTCCAAAATGGGAAGGATCATACACGGTCACCATGAGACGGCGTCACATATATACCATAAGAAGTGCAAACAAAGAGAAGCGGGTGAACGTCAGAAAGCTCTAGGAATGGATACAGCAAGACAAGCAAACAAAGATGTCATCACTAAGAAGACCGAACCGACTTCAGTTGAAAGGTTTGATGAGGGGACTAGTGTGGTGGTGTGATACAGACAATGAGTTTCAACGAATAATATTATTCTCACATATTCTAACAATTCAATACTGTATTAGCAACAGAATACCTTTGCTCCTGGGTATTGACTTCTGCTGTTACAAGTTAATTTCATTGTATGCACTACTAAGCAAAAAAGCAAAGATGGGGAAAGAAAGTCAGCAATAATGATGCTTGGGCTGTCTAATATCAACTTTATTACTCTCGTTAGTTTTCGCACTGAGGATTTTGTAAAATATTACAGGGTGTGCTGTTTACATGATTTTGCAAGTAACTCTGGTAGTTGTATAGCAGCAGAAAGCAAGACATAGAAGCCAAGGTATATTTTCAAGTGATCAGACAGCCATTTATATATCTTTACTGAGCTTGTGATTTTGATTTACATCAAACGCCATGAAATAGATTGTTTAAATATATACATAGTATTCAATTGTTAATGCCCTATTAGACTGTGAGAATTGTGTTTAGACATTAACACCAATAAATAATAATGATTCTTTATTATTATTATTATTGTCCCCTTGGGTTCCTAGTGGAACATAGGGCTTCAACTGCACGCCTCCACTTGCTTCTGTCTTCTGCTGTACTTTTCACTTGCATCCATGTTATTCCATACTGTTTCATCTCCTCCTCACACAATCTCCTCCATGTCACCCTTGGACGTCCCACTCGCCGTTTCCCTTTAGGGTTCCACTCGAGCTATGGCCTGATGCGTGATGTCACCCAACGAATAATGATTCTTACTGTGAGAATAATATTCCGTTGGGACCCATTGTCTCCGTCACACTACGATACTCGTCCATCCGCCAAAAACTTTCGAATGAAGTCGGTTCGGCCTTCTTGGTGATGGCAAATTTGCTTGATTGTCGTGCTGTGTCCATTTCCACTGCTTGATGACGTTCACTCGCTTCTCTTTTTTTCCACTTCCTATGGTATATACGTGACCCCGTCTCATGGTGACGATGTATGGTCCTTCCCAATTTGGAAACCGTTTGTATGATCCTGGAGCGTATTCGCTAGTGTTTCGCCTCACACTATCATATGCTAACTTCACCTGACCTCTGAGTAATAGCCTCTTCACTGATGGATTTTGAACGTCATTCAACTCAGCAACAACCTTGAATTCCTGCCAGAAGATCCATATGTCTCCTACTTCACAAACTACAGGGCATAGGCTTTTCATTTTTCGACATGCAGCGACACCAAATGTGACAACAGAAAGCAGGACACAGAAGCCAACGTATATTTTCAACTGATGAAACTGCTATTTGTATATACACAGTCTCCTATTTTGTAAACACTCACTGAGTGTCTGATTTTGGTTTACATTTAACGTTATGAAATAGAATGTTCAGATACACATATATGGTATTCTGTTGCTTATGCCCTATTGAACTGTGGGAATAGTATTCAGACGTTAACACCGACAAATACTAATGATTCTAGCTGTGAAAATAATATTCCATTGGGACCCATTGTCTGTATGACATCACCACAGTATTACTTATGGATGGTGACTAACAGTGGCATCCAAGATACGCATCTTGTCTTCTTGGGGATTCGCCAATGGGGTGTATCTGTATGATGGTGTCTGCACTCGGACTCGGACCATGCCCTCTATCATTTCAAACGCTAAAGCATTATCTACGGGACCATTTGAACCACAACAATCACCTTTTATACAACAGAGACCCTTCTAATTCGCGATATTAATGTCTTTCTCTTGTATGATGAAAAACTGAAGTATCTTATATTGATATTGAAATTCTTTATGGTTGCATACAGTTGAAGAGAACCAACGAAATACAATGAAATCATGTTTTATTCTGTTCAATTCATTCCTGCTAATTTATTTAAGTTTATCAAAGGAAATGATTATAATTTGATTAATAAATACTACTGGACTTTGCTGATGAGTGCCAACTGGAACGAAACTTAGGTCAGGCTCGGCTTCCTGCCGAATGCCTCCAACCATTTAATATCAACAACTCACAAATAGAGAATCATTGGAAAGCAGGGAGTACTGGACAGCTGTTTCACGAGCCTAGTTTGGGATTCATCGGCAATAGACAACCACTGCGTTTGGAATCCAGGACCTTCCAGTTACAGGGCAAGCTCATATACCATTCACCCACTGAGACCCAATTCAATGACCACCGCATGAATTCTAACTTCCACCGATTCATGATTTTAACGCGACCACCAACCAATATCATAGGTGGGAAATCCATTCCTACTCCCGACTGGACCACGAATTGGTAGAAGTTAGAAATCATGTGGTGGCCATTAAGTCGGGTCCGAGTGGGTGAATGATGAACGAGCTAGCTTGCCTTTTACCTGGAACGTCCTGGATTCGAAACCCGGTGAGTGCGTGCCAACGACGAATCACAAACTAAGCTGGAGGAGCAGTTAGGCAGTTCTGCCTGGTTTCCAGTGGTTCTCTAACTGATATCAATCCATAGTCTAAACTGAAACAAATATAATCTCAACAGATTAATTCTTGAAAATCTACAGTGCACCGCCACGGAAAGGTAACAAACATGTTGCAAACTTGACTGATAAAATTCAGTCTGCATCGAACAAAAAGGATTAGACACACTAAGCTAGTTACCAACTAGTGTCCAATCAAAGTATAAATACGGTCCCACAGGAGGTCAGTCGCGAGCCCGAATACGTCTGTGGTAACATCTCTGACTGTAGGAGGCACTTGGGGACTTAGATTCAAATCTTAAGAGAGAAATGCATTCTTTCAAGATTGAAGATGCGACTTGCTGACTGACTGGTGAATGCCAACAAGCACGAGAGCTAGATCAGGTGTGGCTTCCTGCCAACTGCCGCCAACAATCTAATATATTTATTTATATACTTAGTTATTCAAAAGCAACGTTTAGTGTTTCCAGGGAAAATAAATCGAAAATGTTTCTCTCACATTTGGTTATCTTCAAGGCTGATTTGCTCTTCCCTGTTAAGTTCCGGCTTTTTTGTTTATTCTATCGTGTTCCTTACTCCTATTTTTCTCTTTCTTGACATCTGTTCAGCTTAGAATTCTTATCGATTCACTTCAGAATGTTTATTTCTAAGATTTTGTTATAGTTTTCGCCTCCCACTCTCTTACAATATTTTTTTTTACTAAAATTAGATCATCTGGCTTTATAGTTGCATATACACGTAATATTTATTTAAAGAGTGATGGTTATAAACAACATTCATGATGAATAATGGTGATTGAGAACCAGGGAGTACTGGACAGCTGTTTTACCGGCCTAGTTTGGGATTCATCGGTAGTACTCACCCACCCCACTTCCAGGGTTCGATCCCAGGACCTTCCGGTTACAAGGCAAGCTGGCTTATAGGCCATTTAGCCACTGGAAACCGACACCTCAACGGCCATCCCATGAATTCTAACTTCTACCAATTCGTGATTTAGCACGACCCCAACGAAGTGGTAGAAGTTAGAATTCATGGAATGGCCGTTGAGGTGTCGGTTCCCAGCTGCTGAATGGTCTACGAGCCAGCTTGCTTTGTGACCGGAAGGTCCTTGGTTCGAACCTCCCAATGTGGATGCGTACTGATGGGGGGCCCAAAACTAGTTTGACAAAACAGCTGTCTAGTACTCCCAGGTTTTTCAATGACCCTCCAACCGATATCAGTTTATGGTGAAATCATCTTTAGCTGTTCATTACGTAATCAATTTAAATTGTAATGGGAAGTCGTGACCAGTGGTGTTCACCAGTCCGTAGTGAGGGCAAACAATTTCCAGCAATGATATTGCCTAGTGGCAGTCAAGCAATATCGTGCGTGAATCGGTAGAAGTTGGAATTCATGAGATAGCTTGTAATCGGAAAGTCCTGGGTTCGAACCCGAGTGTGTGCGCACTGATGAAGAGTCGCAAATTAGACTGACGAAATAGCTGTCTATTACTCGTGTGGGGGTTTCCAGTGCTTGTCTAACTACTGTCAGCTCATGATGAGTTCTCGTAATTTAAACTCTCATTTACTCCTCTTATTTTCTCAAAATGATTACACAAAATTGCCCTTTTATGATTTTCGCTGATACATTTTTCTATCCTTTAGCTGTTATATTAATTTTTCGGTTAACTATCTATGATACCCTTGAAACGCTGATATTGACTGATTATTGTTAACAGAACTTGTTACTACCACTAAATTGGGAGATTTCTGTATTGTATTGAAACTGCTTAACATATATATTGGAGTAGAGCTATGGACGAGGAACTAATCGATCATTAAATATTTCAAGTCTGATCAAAGGTTGACATCAGTTAGAAAGTCGCTGAAAACAGGGTAGTACTGGAAAGCTGTTTCGTTAGCGTAGTTTGCGATTCATCGGTGGTACGCACCCACAGTGTTTCGATTTCAGGACCTAACAGTTACAAGGCAGGTAAGCCCGTTCACCATCCACCCACTGCGACTTGACTCAATGGCCAGTCCATAAATTCTAACTTCTACCATTTCGTAATATATATTTAGCACGAGTGGTACCAGTCAGTATCATTGATGGCTAGTATTTGTCTTCACTCCTGATCGGGTGAACCCCACTGGTAACCACTTCTCACTAGAACTCCCTCCAGGCAACTTCTTCCTCCAACCAATCTCTAGTGAACTTGCCTTGTAACCAGAAAGTCCTGGATTCGAACTCTGGCAGTGACGGCTTACTCCTGACGAGTCTCAAACATTCGTCCAATACTCCGGTGCTGGTTTCCGATGGTCATTTCTCTAACTGACCTCAATTCTTGATCAGAATCCTTGAAACAAAATCAAATCCCTACAAGCAAACTTATGAGAAAATGAGAAAAATAGTTTTTTTTCTGTCAATCGTTTTGTCTACCAATGTATAAAATATAAGTAGCCATATATATATATATTTATATATATATCGACAGCTGTTAACTTAACCAGTATTTACTTCATTTCACATAGAAATTCAGTGCCACGGATTATCAAAACATTTAAAGATGTCGTCTGGTTACGAAATCAACAATAATAATAATAATAATCATGATAATTTTCTGTCTATTATTTCAATATTTACAAGGTTGTTTTGACTGGTAAATATGAAGAGAAAAAGGAAAAAAGATTGCAAATCCAGGCATGAAGTTAATTGGATGAATGGTGACTAGCAGTGGAATGCGCAGGATGCGCATTTCGTCCCATATGGGACTCGTCAGCTAGATGTTTGTAGTTTAAATTAATGTTGTCAAACAAGTATTCTGATATATCACTATTGTAACAACAGAAGACAAGTGCCAGGCAACAGATCGTTTATTAAGGAAAATCAACACATATTTATAGATTTTAATGTGCATTATTGTAGATTATTGTTAGTAGAAAATACAGTCTTTTGATTGGTTGTTTCTCACAGAAAGTTAACCTTGCATCTCTTTGTGGCTGTGTCAGAGCATCCATATGCTAACTGTATCGGCCTACGCAAAGCCTTTGTTCTCATTTTCTCACCACCAATATTGGGGACATGAACATTGACGTCAATTACTATCTACCAACTTTGGCTCTCACCACACTATCACATGGTTCTGATGTTTTCATGAATAGATTCGAAGATAACCATATTTTCAAGCATAGTCACTCCTAAAATATGTCTAAGATATGTAGATAATACTTTTGTAGTGCTAAAACGAGATCTACACAGTTCATTCCAGGAGAAGATAAACTGTGTATCTCCCAGAATCCAGTTTACTTCGGGAGCAGAATCAGACGTCGGTGAACTACCATTTCTAGACTGCCTGTCTAGTTAAGAGGAGGGAAAACGGACATTTTAGTATGTCCATATTCAGGAAAAAAACCCACTCCAATAAATATTTAGACTTCAGATCATCACACCCCATCAGCGCAAAGATTTCAGTTGTTTCAAGTCTTCATAGACGAGCACACTCTTTGATGTTGACGGATGAGAAGGGGGAAGAAGAAGAAATATCAAACATTACTGAAATTCTCAAGAAGAATAACTAACTACCCAAAGAACTTCATCAATAAAATCAACACCAACATTAAATATGATCGAAAACGTGTTCCGAAGACATGGGCTTCAACAGTTGTCATTCCATATACAGCGGAGATATCAAACAATATCAGAAGAGTACTCAATAAGCTCGACATTAGAGTTTCCTTGAAAACATCAGACATGCACACTACGAAGCAACCTTGTCCATGCAAAAGACTGAATCCCCAAAGATTCTCTATCTAATTGTGTCTATAAAATAAAATGCCTGGAATGTGATGTGATAAACATCGGACAGTCATCAGGAGGAATCAAAATCAGAAGAAATGAACACTGTGGAGCTGCCTCTGTTCAACCACTGAGAAATCCAGTTAGTGAACTAGAAAAGGTTCAAAAATCATCACCTACAAGTGGTCTACACGTCGCTACAGAATCCAGTCACAAAACTGATTTTCATAATATTGAAATAATTCAGAAATCACAAAGGATGCCTCACATAGGAATGATGGAATAAAACAGAATTTGACCTGGTAACAACACCCATCCCCCTCCTCCCCCATGAAATGACAAAATCACCATGATTGTGATGACAAATTTTATTATGTAGACACATGAGGCCTTATCGAATCCAACAACCTACACTTGGCGTTCGGTTCTCCGCCGACGCTTTCACCTGACTCCATGTCTGCCCACATGCTTTCATCTCCCCTTCGCATCACCTACTCCTCCATGTTACCCTCACACTGATGACCAACTGACTCACCGCTTCCCATTCGTGTTCCACTCGAGCGTGATGTGAATTGATGGTTTCCTCAGAGGACTGACTACGATCCACCCACATTTCTTCCTGCATATTTGTTGCACAGTCGATTCCTGCTGGGTTGGTTCGCTCTCAGAAATTTCTCTTGCTAATCAATTCTGGCCAGCCATCTGATCTTGAGTATTGGGCAAAGACACCTGTTGATGAAGATATGTAGTTTGTTCGAAATGCTCTGATCCGTATAGTAAGTAGCACTGACTTCACAAATGCAGTTGAAGATCTGGATCTAATTTTTCATGCTGAGTGTGCTGTTGACCTCCACACAGACTTGAGAGTAGTGAAATCTTGTCTTGCTTTCCCGATCCCCGCTGCCTTGATATCCTCATCAGTTCCGTCCACCTGTAGTTGAAACGATGCTTCCCAGGTGGGTGGGTGGGTAGGTGAAGGAGATTACTTCCTTCAGATTTCTCCCATTTATGCTGATTACTGTCCGTTGTTGTTGTCTGTTGTTGTTGCTGTGGCTGCTGGCCAGGAATTTTCATCACCTACTTCTGTTTCCTCTATGTTCACCTGAAGGAAGTCCTATCTTTGATGCTTCTTCTGCCAACTTGTTGCTTTTCCAGCTTGTGGGAAATCAGACATATATATATCACATCGGCGAAATCCAAAGTTGTGTGCGTCGGTAGCACAGTGGTTAGGACTCTCGCCGACCATGAACATGGTCCGGAGTTCGATCCCCTGCTGACGCACACCCGATATCTATGGTCGGCCTGCCTAATTTGGGCTACTAATATTACATGCTGAAAATTCCATACTTGTACCAAAAATACGGTGTGGAATCGAGCTATAAATAATTTAATTTAACTCAATTTATATAAGGTAAGATTTAGTAAATTCTTTGATTAAGCTATTAGCAGCAGCAACGGCAGTAAATAATGAAACGTCACTAAAATACAACAACGATATCGCTTTGTTTATTGTTCATTCACTGGGAAATACAAAAAAGCCTTTATTATCATTATTATTGTCATCACACGGTTCATTTGCACTTGTCTAGTCATTACCTATTGTTTAACTTCTTCCTATAAATGCATGATTAGTTGGTTATAAAGAAGAAATTGGCTTGATTTTATTTCATGGAAAATAACCATCCAGACAAAAAATAACGTTCAACGAAGAGTCTCCTTTTGGCGGCGAATTCATTCACTCAGCTGTACAATTGCATTGTATGTGTGTGTATGCGTACATTGGGAATGTCAAACAAAAATAAAAATTAGTTAGGGTTATTGCTTACATCATCCAACTATTTCAAGTGACGTAATTCATAACCAGACTGTCACTAGGGGGGTTAGTAATTCTTGACTAGGTAAAGGTTAAGCAATATAAAAGTCGCCCAGAAAAAAAGGACGTTAACGAAAAAGCATGGAGACAAGTGTCCAAAATAAATTACGTAATAGGTAGAAAGGGTAAATAAAGGGTTGCTAAAATGTCAAACAAAAAAAAATGCCAAAAATTGCATCAGCAACAAAATAGTTGAATGTTAGAATTATACCCAAAAGTAGAAGGAGGAGACGGAGATGTTACTTCAGCGTATATGAATCAGGATTTCCCATCCAAATCACAAAGATCTCAGTGACTCAAAAGCATACGGAAGATTACCGTTTTTGGGAGGCATTTTTGACTTTGCAGATGACTTTGAATGGATTCTCCTTATAACATATTGAGTGACCAGTGTTGAATATAAATGTTCATTTATAGCACTTTTTATTGAGCCACTTTTACCCTTTCGTAGCCAAACGGGATTATATTCTATGACTGTCTTAGATAAAACACGCATCGAATGACCTATATATCTCGCTCGCTCCACGTGAGCAAGTAAATTGGTAGACACACATAGAATTGGTCAAGTGCGACAGTTTATCTTTACAGTTGTTGAAGAACAATGGGTACCATGAGAATACCAGTCGTAATGTTGCAGTACAGAATATTCTTTTCAGAGCGTTAGTTATTTTCTTCTCTTTAGAATGTTGTCCAGAAGGTCGCCTTTGAACGCCATATTCATGTATAGCATCTTCCTCGGCACAGAGATGGGTTGTTCTTTGTTGATTTTCGGCTTCTTGTGTTTATCTATGAAGCTTGGCGTGGTGGAAAACCTTTCTCAAGTAATGTCTTCCTCAACAGAGTGATCTCTTCTTTTACTGATTTAGGGCTGCATATTCTAAGGATTCTGGTCACAAGAGATAATATCAAGTTCCAATTACAATTGATGGGTACCCAGCTGTATAAGTTTGTTAACTGGCCATTCCACGTAGGCTCAAAATCGTTGTCATTGGTGCAGATGTATTCAGTCTCTGTAATCTTTCATATTCCTTTCTACCATTACCCATTCTGTTTCACTCTCATGCCTGTCAAAACTCTATTGATTCTCTTCACTCATTTTCTTGTCTACCTTTGTGTGCTCTTTGGAACGTGGCAACTCGAACTGCTGCACTTTGGTGCCAAGTTCTATGTTGAATCCAGCCAGCCAGCCAGCCAGACGTAGGATTCCTTTATACCGATCTGTTCGAAGCCTCATCAGTCTTACTTGTTAGTCAGAAGTCCAGAAAGAGATTGTCTGTACCGTTTCTACTTCATTTTTAAATTTAGCGGCCAGGTGGCAGCTATTAAAAACATGAAGGACATCAGTTAAGTCACAACTGTTTTGACAAATGATAAGAGTATAATCGAAATATCGTTTATATAGAATAAAGTTGTCGATGATCGATTTCAACGGACCATTTTCCAAACTCGTCGCGAAAATATCTGCGAGTAATGCGCCTGAGGGTGAACACTGATAGCTAGCTACACCATCTTGTTGTCTGTAATAAGTAATACCATTGAATGTGCATTGGACATTCATAGTGCATCTAAGTAGAAGTTCTTTAAACTTCAATAGAGATATTCAAATACTTGCATAGGAAACAAATCGTTTCCGTAATCGAGACATTTGTGACGAGAGAGACTTGTTGTCGAGTGATAGCATGCAATGATCGTCCACTTTCGCACCTTTGATACACTCGACGGATTCAAAGATGTCTCAGAGAGAGTATTTTGAAATTTTCAATTTTAGTCAGTTCCAGTCGTTGTATTATCTTCTCATTTGATCCCCTTAGATTCCAGAATTTACATTCGTTTCCCTGCCAATCATTCTTGAATAATGATTGGTGTTTTAAATTACTTTCTTTTCAGTAGCCGATGCATGAACGATGGTGAATACAGCCAAGAAACATTAAATGGTAGGAGGCAATCCCCAGGAAGCTCCATCCAAACTAGGTTTCGTGCTACTTGGCACTCACCAGTCAATCAGCAAGGCGTATCTGTAACCGCCTTGAAGGAACTCATGTCCCTTGTGAGATTCGAACCTGCAACACCCAATGCTGCAGTCACTCAGAAGCATTACCACTGAGCTGTTCGGGCTCGCTATTGACCTTCTGTTCGAGTGACTGTGTTGGATATTTTTGGCTGGACACTAGTCAATAACTAGTGTGATGTGTTCTAGTCCTTCGTTTGGTGCAAACTAAATCCTACTAGTCACGTCGACAACGTGGCCACCATCCCACTAGGTGGCTTGCCGTCATGATACACTGATGAACTGGTGGCGACATTGCCAAGGTGACTGATAGTGTTCAGTATGCACCAAACAAAGGACTAAACACATTACACTAGTTACCAACTAGTGTCCAATCAAAAGCAGCTAGAAAATGCTATGCAAATATTTATCAATTTACACTCTTCTTCATAACGTCACAGCCACAAAAGCAAATTTCTTCAGAACAGCAGTCTATACGGTATTTACCAGTCGTAATGTAGCAGCAGAGAATGTTCTTTGCAGGGTGTTAGATATTTTCTTTTCTTTATGATGTTGTCCAGAAAGTCGCCTTTGAATGCCACATTCATGTATAGCATCTTATTCGGCACAGAAATGGGTTCTTTTTGGTGATTTGCGGCTTTAAGTGTTTAAAGCGTGGCGTGGTGGAATGTCATTCTCAAGTAGTGTCTTCCTCAACAGAGTGACATTTTCGGGGCTGCAGATTCTAGAGATTCTAGTCGCAAGAGACAATATCAGGTTCCGCTTGTTTAATGATTTTGTTTGGTTTTGTTTTTTTGTTTCATTTGTTGTTTGGAGACTTTGTCATAGAAACAGTCTCAAACTGTTAGTAATTATGTCTGTAAATATTTCTCCCAAACTTTATTTATATATATGTTAATAAGTAGCGGAATAATACAGTAAGCGGTAAATTAAATCATTATATATATATATAAGTATTAATTAAACCCTGGGAATGCTGAGCCAGTAAACAACTAAGGTAATTTGTTTGTTTTTTTTACAAATTTTTGGGCATTAGCGTTGTCCAATCGCATTTGAGCAAAAGTTTTCTGATTTGTTTAGATAACTAAAATTTGTCTAGACTGGATTTAGCTAGCTCGATTTTTGACTTTTTCAACCGGTTTTAACCTGAGCCTTTTAGCCTTAGGGAAAATTGAAGGTATATCGTACAAACCGAGAGAAATAATGTTTAAATCATGGAAAATTTCCATTGTAACATATAAGAAATCAAAACAAGTGGTGATTCAGCGAAGACACTCTTTTCAACAACGAATTTATTAGTTTAATAATTCCCATTGTAGCATTAAGAACACAATATTCAGCGAAGAGACTCTTTTCAACGAATTTATTATTGAAACACCTGATTGACTTCTGTCACTCTGTCAACCCTGACCATGATTTTAAGATCATATATAGAATCCATGTTAACTTCCCGCGTTTTCTTCGTTACAGACTTCTAAAGACAGTGTAGGCCTTGACTGTCATTCATGACTTTAAGCCAGATCTTTGTGTACAAAAGAAGTATGTACAATCGCTACTTCTGCCTTGTCCGTGGAGGGATAGACATTTATTTATTGTTATTTATTTTGTTTATTTAGTTATTCTATGTACTCTTCCCTTATTACTACGATTATTATTATTATTATTATTATTATTACTATTCTCACTCTAAATTGTTTCCACTTGACCCACTTGTCATTCTAAACTCAAAATTATTGATTTTCATATTTTTATTTTTACAATATTGAATTCTATCTTATCAAATTCCACACCATGTTATGTAACATTTTATATTCGCCTACTAATCTTATAATTATGTACCCCTTTCCAAAATCTATACACCTTATGTATTATTCTATAAATGACATTAATTGTTTTGCCACTTGACATTAAACTATGATTATAATCATAAATATTTTAATAGCATTTCATACTACTATTATTATTTCATGTATTCACACCTTTGACCTAATTCCTTTACCGGATATAACTTCTTAAAAACCATATATATATATACGATTGTACAGCTTGATAATAAATTTGTTGTTGAAAAGAGTCTCTTCGCTGAATATTGTGTTCTTAATGAATTTATTATCAAGCTGTACAATCGTATATAGATATGGTTTTTAAGAAGTTATATCCGGTGAGGGAATTGAATCTTAGGTGTGAATGCACAAAATAATAATAATATGAAATGCAATTAAAACTAAAATGTTTGTGATTATAATCATAGTTAAATGTCAAGTGGCAAAACAAATTAATGTCATATATAGAATAATTCATAGGATGGATAGAACTTGAAAAAGGGTGTGCAATTATAAGATTAGTAGACAAATCGAATAAAATAAAAACGTTATGTAATATTGTGTGAAATTTGATAGCATAGAATTTAACGTTGTAAAAAGGAATTGATTTAGAATGACAAGTGGAACAAGTGAAATAATACCGGGGACAGTTCAAAGTGAGAATAGTAATAGTAACAATTGACGTAATAAGGAAGAGAATACAAACTGAATAGAAAAAATGAAAAATTGGTAGAGCTAAAATATGATTGGGGATTACCATACTTTAGCATAGAGGGATTAAGACCATGAAAGTTGGAGGGGTTGAACGAACCTTTTCTGTACACAGAGATCTGGCTTTTCTGTTTCGATAGCCAAAGATGGCTTCAAAAATACAGATGAGTCGGGTACGTAGGGATTTGGGTAAATTACTCTTTGCCTTGTAGATGAGTTTAAAGGCGGAGGCTATAGAGATAGGGTGATCATTATCAACCAGATGTTCAATGGTTGCGCTTCTTATTGCTCCACTTCCACCTCTTCGTAACCATGCAGGATAGTGTTCTTGCCACTTGACATTTAACTATGATTATAATCACAAACATTTTAGTTTTAATTGCATTTCATACTACTATTATTATTATTTTATGCATTCACACCTATGATTCAATTCCCTCACCGGATATAACTTATTAAAATAATGTTTAGGTTACAGGACTTCATCATGTGCTGACATCTGTTAGAGAACCATTGAGAAAACTGGAAGTACTGCTAGAAGACACTGGTTTCATCAGCCTCGTTTGGGACTCTTCAGCAGCACGCACACACTTCACTGACATGGTTCGAAGCCACGACATTCTAGTTACAAGGCAAGCTAGTTCGTAGACGATTGAGACACTGGGATCAGATCTAATTGCCAGCCCATGAATTCCAACTTCTGCCAATTCATGCACTATACAACGTGATTGGCACTAGCCAATTTCATCTCCGGCGAGTATTTGTCCTCACTACAGACTGGGTGGACCCCACTGGTCACGCTTTCTGGCTAGAACTCAGGTAACTACCTACCTGAATAGGGCTAGTCGCTGGTGAGGATCAGTTTAATATTTAAGTGCTGGTTTGCAAGACTTGCCTTGGGGATGGCTGCATACTGCTGAAGAGCCCCAAACTAGTCTGACGAAACAGTTGTCTAGTACTCCCAGGCTTTCCAATGGTTCTCTAACCGATGTCAGCTCATGATGAAGTCCTGTACTCAAGCATATCCCTCAAATCAGCACCTGATAATTTGATTTATTTTACGAATGAATATAGTTTCATTTTAGCTAACTGATGAGTTAATAAATGGGGTTTTTCATGTTGTCGCTTTTTTTATTGATTATAAATATGACTGATGGCTTGTTAGTTACGTAATGCTTTCAATAAAATTTGTCTTATAGGAGAACTTTTGATTTGCCACTCAAGAGTTGAGTTACATACATGTTCCTTCACGTTCCCAATGGAACAAATAGGGCTTCAAGCTAGTGGCTTGAAGTTTCTGTAGCAGTGTTTATTTTTACGTGATGGAGTTGCTAGCCAGCCTCATGCCCAACCTTTCCTCTTTCCTAGCATTATTTCTGGCTTAGCGAGGTAAAGGAGTGCGTCCGGTGGCCGGGGATCGAACCCCGGACCATGTGCATGGTCGGCGAGCGTTCTATACATACCTGTAGGAAAAATATTCATTCAGACATCGATATTACACAAAATAATCGAGCAAAGAATATCCTTTAAGATAATTTCCTCTTCTCGCTCTACAATTATATATATGTACATGTTTATATACATAGAGTATTCTAGAATAGTGGTCAATAACAACATTGGTGTTTTTTAAATAATATCGATTTGTAAAGATCAGTGGAATTACAGTGTTAAGTAATAATAATAATAATGATAATAATAATAAAGATATAGCAGTGAATAGAATATCAACTAAAATTAGGAAAATTCCACAAAAAATGAGGATCATTCAAACCTAGATGGCCAAGATAAGGATAATGTCTGAACTAACTTCTTTTATTATTATTATTATCGTTCCCTTGGGTTCCTAGTGGAACATAGGGATTCAACTACACGTCTCCACTTGCTTCTGTCTTCTGCTGTACTTTTCACCTGTATCCATGTTAATCCATACTGTTTCAGCTCCTCTACACACGATCTCCTCCATGTCACCCTTACACATCCCACTCACCGCTTCCCTTTCGGGTTACACTCGAGCGATGGCCTGACGCGTGATGTCACCTAGTGGCCTCCTCAGCGAGTGTCTAATCCATCTCCACTTTCTCCTGCATATTTGTTGAGCGATTGGTCCTCGTTTTGTTTTTTCCCATAGTTTCTTGCTGGTGATTCTTTCCGGCCCTCTGATCTTCAGTATGGAGCGAAGACAGTTGTTGATAAAGGTCTGCAACAGGCTGTTGGAAATATTCTTTGTGACCCGCCAAGTTTCTGATCCGTATAGAAGAATTGACTTGACGTTTGTATTGATTGACGTGTCTATTGATTGATGATTCACTGGAATGCCAAGCTTGTAAAAATTCTCTAGCATTCTTGGTGTTTCCTCTGTCTAATATTTGAACATTGTCCCAATCGAACGGATGCCGGTGGTTGTCTGTATGTAGTGATATTAGGGAGTGGATGTCATGTCTTTTGACAGCTAGCTTATGTTCCTGGGTGCGAAGACGAAGTGGACGTCCACTTTGGCCAAAAAAAACAATCAGTTCCAATTCAAGTAGCCTAGAGGGTGTGAAAATATACAAAAACAACCAATCACGTCCAAGGTCAGTGAGAGAGATGATTAATAAACTCGTGGAGAAATCTAAAAGCTCACTTCAACAAACTGAAGTATGTGCTGACGCTGTCACCTAGTAGGGTTATGAAAGCTTCGCAAATTAACTATCCAGCTCAGAGAACACAACCACATCAAAATCATCCACCTGAGCTACAAATCTTCTCCATCATATCTGAAGAATTACTGTAATCAACAAAATCGATGATGATTCAAAATTACATTGAATCAATACTGTCGATTGACTGCAGTTCAGAAGCATCAGTCAGATAGGGAGAGAGATCATATATATCAACAGAATACTAAACTGAGCATCAGATAAACTGAGGAAAGCAATACAGAATTTATAAAGTGATAGGTTCCAAAGCAGGGCAGAGTAGTAATAGTGGAAGGCTGGACCTATTTCTCTGGCAAACACAGCCAAAATTGATTTAAGCGAATTGCAGTGGCTTCTGCTGTTTGGAATGTTCGGTATCTATGGGTTCCTGGTGATTTACCTGATACGCGATAGATGATGACAGAGAGAGATTCCTCCGTGACGTGATCTAATACAGAACTGTTCATGGTTTCACGAAAACGTTCAAACAGCCAGAATTGTAGGTATTGCTCGGCACGAAACATGAAGCTCGTAGATTAGTGGCCAATAAACAGGCACACTGAGAGCAGTTAAATTGATAACTACAATGACACGTGACTAGCATACGAGATTTGTATTTCCGCTTTTGCTTGGATATTCTATAATGTAAAAACAAGGTGCTGCTTCTGAAAAGTTTTCACACCAGAGATAACTCACTCAGACTATAGTCGACTGATTCGCCACCTCATTATCTACCAGGCATTATATCACTGATTTAAAACCTACAATTTACATATCAACACACAGTCAGTTCTAAAAACCATTCACGCATTAACAGTGAGGCAGGATATCCGACATAAATAAATATTTCCAACCAGTTGTTTACTCACTCCTTCCAGTAATGCGATCTAAACATTTATGAGGCCGAGAGAGAGAGAGGGACGAGATATTTATCGATGCACATCGGTAAATAAATAATCCCCATCTCATTCTCATCCTCCTACTACTCCTACTCCTCCCCCACACCTACTCTGATAATCTCTGTCAATCTCACTTATTTACTTTTCACGCTACACACACAGTCACACAAACACACAAACACACACATACACAATGCAATACTGGATAAACACATATTTACATCCGGATGACACCTTTCCTCCACAGACCTTACAGTGAAAGCATAGGTGAATGATGAAAACAGATTCACGATGATTCAAGTCGTCGATCAGATGAGAATACTTAGTCAACAAAATGTGTGATAACACTTCTCAGATGGAAAAGATGTTTTCACTAATGTGTGAAATATAGACAAATGTTGAACAGTCTCACAAGTGATGATGAGTCGATTGGAATGAACACACAGATCGCTCGGTCGATTGCTTGTCTGCTAGCCTGCTTGTATATTCACACATCGGTCGATCATCTAAATACAGCCAAGTGGATGATTCACACAGACTGCCATTGCACTCTCCTCTATTCTTCCTCTTCCTCTTCATTCCTTTGTGTTAGGAGTGAAACAGAGTAGGCCCTCAGGCTTCTAAGTTCCAGTAACCAGTGTGTAGATTTATCACGCGACTAGCATGTCCTACCCTTATGCTAAACCTCTACACTAAACCCACATCACAAATGGGCTAAGTGTGAGAGTGAGGTGCAGAAGTAGGGTGGTCGCCAATCGAATCTTCACCATCTTCACGCTCGGTCAGCATTCCACCAGTCAAAAACACCGACAGCTTTGTTGTTGTAGGAAGGTGAATCACAATCTCATAACAACATAATACGTTCATTCTCATCATGAATGCAAAGTGCCTCTTCTTGCCGTTATTCTTGTTCTCGTTGTTGTCATCCAGTCTCATCCATGTTCACGAAAATCCATTTGAGAAGAAGACGTACTCTCACATTACTTCGTGCACTTATATTCATTCAACGATCCAGGGACAAAACAGAATTTTATTCGTGAGAATGAACTCACAGTTTTCAAGTGCACGAAATTTACTTCTGCCAAGGGATGTTCATCCAACTGCTGCCATTTTTGCCTGAATGTTATTTGTAAGTTTCGTCACTTGAGGCAAATAATAAAGTTGCATAGAATTACTTACCACTTAAAAAAAATAGGAATTCAAGAATTCAGAAGTGTAGGCATGGGCTCGTCGCCGTATCATTGTCTCACAAACTCCTGAACCAAAAACGGTGGTCTGTCCAGCATTTTGAATTCGAAGTGTGTTGCTTAGTGTAGTTTCAATTCGAAATTCCTCTTAGCGATGAGGACTGGGTTTCAGTTAGTTTATTTGAAAATATTGTAGAAAACTGTTGTTACGGAGTTGTCACTTGAGATACAAGTGGAACATGGTGCTTTAGTAACACATCGTCATCCCGCTGTCTTCTCTACTAGTTTGTTTTTTAGCTGGTTTCATGATCATCCATGAGCCTTCATTTCCCTCTCAATAGATCTCCTCCATGTCACACTCAGACCTATGCGGAACTCATCTTCCATTTGGGTTCGACTCGATAGTATGGCTGGGATAAGGTGTCACCCAATAGTTTTTTTTCAGAGTATTCTCAATCCATCTCGACTTCCTTTTCCATGTTTGTTGGGTAGTATACTCATGTCTGCCGGTTCGCCGCCGGTAGGAGTTCTTTTCCGCTGCCTTTATATCGGTAAAATTTATTTTGATAAAGTCTCACAGGGTGTAATACAGTAAGTAATATTTACTGATGACCAAGTTTCGAGCAGAATTTATTGCCACTCGTAATCATATCAAGGTACTCACACAGCTTTCTTGCTTCGTTTATATACATGAGTAAAAATTGATTAAAAACATGATAAAATCAATAAGAGTTCAGTAGACATGCATGAAACAGAATGGAAGATAAAGTACATTCGGAAACATTATTGGCAGTATCAGTACAGATATAAACACGATGGGAAATAAGACGAGTGTTGTTAGTCAATAAGATGTTTTATGGTAGATTAAATAACTTGTTACAATGTTATAATGTATGTGAATTGAAATAGAATTTTAAGATTATTTATTATCCTCCTCTGATTTGACTGATGCGGTAATAATATCTTCCATATCTCTGGTATTTGCATTGAGTCATTTCTGATGCATGTGTTGGGTGTAGACTCGATGAACCAGGATTCAGTAAGTAATCAACCTCTCTCTCTCCACCTACCTATATTACTTCTTAGAATTTTAACCCTCTCCCACCCTATTGTGCGACTGTGTGTTTATGCATACAGTGCAATCGCTGAGCTTTTCTCTAAATTACTTGTCTTTGGCGGGTCAATCATTCGAGCCTCAGCTATATTCTTATGTTCTGATAATCTCACTACCCCTGGCCTACTGGTGGTTTTACTTATGTAGTTAACCTCATTTACAGTCATTGCAAGGTATTTTGTAAATTATACTATTTTGTTTAATTGGATCAACCGACAGGGTCTTTTAGCCTAAAAAACTTGTCCTAGCTGAGTGATTTTGTAGGTTTAAATGTCAACCTTTCCGCCTGCTTATCACGTCCACCCGGCTTGCCACTCATCTGATATTCAGCAAGGAATCAACGAACGTAGATAGTGATTCAAGTCTGAAACATGCTGTGGAAAATCCTTTATGCGAGAGAGTGCACGACAAGTCTCTCATCATCAATATTAGAAGCACTAGATGACTGACTGACTAACCTGATATTAGTGTTGAAAATTCGAATCTTGTTTACTGTGCTTAGTATTGTGGACTTATTTCCACACTGATTTGAGAAAAAATTTTTACTCCTATCTTTCTTTGTTAGTCCTGACTGCTATTGACATCCTCATCTGTACCGCTGTATGCGCTGTTGAAGTAATCAAGTGGAGGGGATGATATCCTTTAGATTTCTTCCACTGATGGTGATGATGATGATCGGTGCTTGTTGCTGTTAGCGATTGGGTGTCTTCATCACCTTTATCTTCACTATGTTCAACTGAAATTCTGTCTCCTTTGCGTGTGCTTTCTACCAACTTGTTGGTTATCTCAGCAGCTCAGGTGCAGATGCATTCCTTTTTCCAAAAATAATTTTGGTATATATTTAATATGAGTGAATTTGAAATTCTATTTAATATGAGTGAATTTGAAATTCTCGCGAAAACAGATGAAATTAAAGTGCTCTGTGGCATTTTTCTTTTGGAAGTGGTCGATTTATCGTGGATTCGCACATCACTGATATATATGCCTAACTGTGAATGTTTCAAATTCTGACTTCCTGCATTACTGTATATGTTCATAAATCAAGCGTTGGTAAATTGGATGAATACAGTCATCTCACTAGGCCTGATAAAAATGTGTTGAGAGTCAATTCAAACGATAAAACAACTACAAGTTTGTAAGCATGATCGAATTCTAAAGTTAATAATCGTCAAGTATGTGGTCACTACAGACGTTTGCGGATTCAATACTGAAGGTCAGATAACCGGCAAGCCGGATGGATACGATAAGCAGGCGGAAAGGGACTCTTACTGGCGGCAAACTGACAGACATGAGTATACGCTAAAAAACAAACTATTGGGTGACATCTTAGCCCAGCCATACCATCGAGTGGAACCCAAATGGAAAATGAGTTCCGCATAGGTCCGAGTGTGACATAGGGGAGATCTATTGAGGGGGAAATGAAGGCTCATGGATGATCATGAAACCAGTTAACAAACAAACTAGTAGAGAAGACAGCGGGATGACGATGTGTTACCAAAGCACCATGTTCCACTTGTAACTCAAGTGACAACTCCGTAACAACAGTTTTCTACAATATTTTCAAATAAACTAACTAAAACCCAGTCCTCATCGCTAAGAGGAATTTCGAATTGAAACTGTACCAAGCAACACACTTCAAATTCGAAATGCTAGACGGACCAATGTTTGTGGTTGAGGAGTTTGTCAGAGAATGATATGGTGACACGCCCATCCTTACACTTCTAAATTCTTGAATTCCTATTTTTTTAAGTGGGAAGTAATTCTATGCAACGTTATTATTGCCTCAAGCGATGAAGCTTACAAATAAGATTCAGACAAAACTGGCAGCAATAGGATAAATATCCCTTGACAGAAGTTGATTTCGTGCACTTGAAAACTGAATAGGCGAGTGAGAATCGATTGTCGTAACTGTGAGTTCAGTCTCACGAATAAAATTTTTTTTGTCCCTGGATAGTTGAATGAATGCAAGTGCACCAAGTAATGCAGAACTACTTCTTCTTCTCAAATGGATTTTCGTGAACATGGATGAGATTGGACAACAACGATAACAAAAATAACGGCAAGAAGAGGCGATTTGTCTTCATGATGAGAATGAACGTATTATGTTGTTATGAGATTGTGATTCACCTTCCTACAACAACAAAGCTGTCGGTGTTTTAGTGGTAGAATGCTGATCGACCGTGAAGATGGTGAAGATTCGATTGGCGGCCACACCACTTCTACACCTCACTCTCACTTAGCCCATTTGTAATCTGGTTTCAGTGTGCAGATTGAGCATGAGGTTAGGACATGTTAGCCACATGATAAATCTACACACTTGTTGCTGTAACTTAGATGCCTGAGGGGCTACTCTGTTTCACTCCTAACACAAAGGAATGAAGAGGAAGAGGTAGAATAGAGGGGAGTGGAATGGCAGTCTGTGCGAATCATCCACTTGGCTGTATCTAGATGATTGGCCGATGTGTGAATATACAAGCAGACAAGCAAGCAAGCTAGCAATCAAGCGTGTGAGCGATCTGTGTGTTCATTCCAATCGACTCATCATCACTCGTGAGACTGTTCAATATTAGTCTATATTTCACACATTATTCAAAACATCTTTTCCATCTGAGAAGTGTCATCATACATTTTGTTGACTAAGTATTCTCATCTGATCCACGACTGTATTCACCGTGAATCTGTTTTCATCATTCACTTATGCTTTCACTGTAAGGTCTGTGGAGGAAAGGTGTCATCCGGAAGTAAATATGTGTTTATCCAGTATTGCAGTGTATGTGTGTGTTTGTGTGTTTGTGCGTGTAGCGTGAAAAGTAAATAAGTGAGATTGACAGAGAATATCAGAATAGGTGAGGAGTAGGAGTAGTAGGAGGATGAGAATGAGATGGGGATTATTTATTTACCGATTTGAATCGATAAATATCTCGTGTCTCTCTCTCTCTCTCTCTCTCATAAATGTTTAGATCGCATTACTGGAAGGAGTGAGTAAACAACTGGTTGGAAATATTTATTTATGTCGGATATGCCTCACTGTTAATGCGTGAATGGTTTTTAGAACTGACTGTATGTTGATATGTAAACTGTAGGTTTTGAATTAGTGAGATTTTGCGTGACAATTAGCAGGCGAATCAGTCGACTACAGTCTCAGTGAGTGGTCATCTGACGTGAGGGTATTGAAGAAGCAGTTTTTGGTTTTTGCAGTCGTAAATTAGGAAATCAATTCCTATCTTGTGAATCTGGTTACAACTTCTTTTAACATCCTAAGTCATAAATTCCATGACGACAAATCAACTATCGGGTATGTGTGGGTATTAGAAATCATGTCAACTGTAGTGATTTTATGAACCAGCATCGAGTAGAGAAGCATTAGAAACCGTTTATTACTAGTAGGTAGTTTCCATCTGGTGACGGTAGAGTTGTTGCTCATCAGCGGGATGGGCTTTCGGTAGCTCTCTATATCTCGAAATGATAGGGCTTATAATTCACATGTCACTGAAATCTGACCCAGTGGCTCACTGATCAGCCGGCTGGCCTCATATCGTGAAAGTCGTAGATTTGATCGTTTGTGACGTGATCAGTGAGCACTGTGGACGATTCTTGAACTTAGAGAAAACAGCCTTGCAACATGGACAAAATCTACATCACCATTCAACGGTCCTCTGATCAGCGTTATGCATAAAACCAAGTCATAATAGAAATAACAGAGAAGATTTTTTGCCCAGGAAGATGATCTTAATTTATACATCTATTCCCTTTCATGAATTTGAATAAAGCGAGAACTACAGTTTTGCAGAATAAAGTGGTACCATCATTGTTTATTTCGTTGCCTTCTCATCAGCTGCTTACAGGCCACAGTCATTATTAAGTATATCTACAGAAACACTTTTAACATACTTGCACAGAGTTCATTTGAAACAAAAATCAATCAATCGATCAATATGTGCATACAGTAATAATATATATATATTTGGAAAACAGAAAGATTGAGCGAAGAAATATTTACTTTTCAATTAGATCCTCATCTCTGGCTCTACTCTAATATACACCTATAGCACTTTTTATTACAATACACAACAATTTACCAAACAAGTGGTGATATGTTTGTTAACAATAATTAAACAGTGTCAAAATGTCAATGGGTTGATAATTAACGCAGAAAATCAATACACACATTTAAAAAGTAGAAATGGATAGAATATATTAATTTTTCAAAGAATAACACGTAATTAAAGATGAAGTGGTCAAAATAAAAATAAAAATAAAATAATTTTGACAATTATAATTTAATAGGTTTAGGGGGACGGGAGCGAAGTAGTCCTGTCTTGTAATGATGGCCACGGTAAGGAAAGTGGCTGTACAAATTTCTTCTGTACACATAGGCTTGGTTTCTTAGGGTGGATTCCGATTGCTTCAGCTGTCTGTAGAAGAGGAACTGGTAGAGCAAAGTTAAGATTAGTCGGAATGCGATAAATAATTTTGAATGCAGTATTCACATCAACCTTGTGCTCAGTATCAACAAGGTGTGCTAAAATAGAACTACGAATAGATCTTGTTTGTCCCTTGCTTAACCATGCTGGATGATGTTCAGAAATACGACGATGAACCTGCCTAATTGTGATGGTGAGCCACCTAGTGGCATGGTGGCCACGTTGCCAACGTGACTAATAGGATTTAGTCTGCACCAAACAAAGGACTAGGACACATTACACTAGTTACTGACTAGTGTACAACCAGGAAGTCAATCGCTAGTCCGAATAACTCAGTGGTAACTTCCCTGACTGCAGTATTAGGTGGTGCAGGTTCAAATATCAGAAGGGACGTGAGTTCCTTCAAGGCGGTTACAGATACGCCTTGCTGATTGACTGGTGAGTGCCAAGTAGAACGAAACCTAGGTTGGATGGGGCTTTCTGGCGATTGCCTCCAACCATCTAATGTTTCCTAGCTGTATTCACCATCGTTCATGCACCGGCTACTGAAAGGAAAGTAATTTAAAGCACCAATCATTATTCAAGAATGATTGGCAAGGAAACGAATGTAAATTCTGGAATCTAAGGGGATCGAATGAGGAGATAATAAAACAACTGTAGCTGGTTAAAGTTGAATTTTCAAAATACTGTCTTCGAGACATCTTTGAATTGGTCGAGTGTATCAAAGATGCGAAAGTGGACGATCATTGCATAATATTACTCGATGTGAAGTCTCTCTCTCGTCACAAATATCCTTATTACGGAGATGATTTGTTTCCTATGCAAGTACTTTGAAGACAACGAGTGGAGTATTTGAATAGGGCCATTGAAGTTAAAAGAACTTCTACTTAGATGCACTATGAACGTCCAATTCACATTCAGTGGTATTGCTTATTACAGACAACAAGATGGTGTAGCTAGCTATCGGTTCACCCTTAGGCTCATTACTCGCAGATATTTTCGTGGCGAGTTTGGAAAATGGTCCGTTGAAATCGACCATCGACAATTTTATTCTGTATAAAAGATATTTCGATTATACTCTTATCATTTGTCATAACAGTTGTGACTTAAATAATGTCCTTCATCTTTTTAATAGCTGCCACCTGGCCACCAAATTTAAAATTGAAGTAGAAACCGGACAGACAGTCTCCTTTCTAGACTTCTGACTAACAAGTAAGACTGATGGGGCTTCGAACAGATCGGTATAAAGAAAGCCTACGTGGAACGGTCAGTTAACAAACTTATACAGTTGGGCGCCCATCAATCGCAAGTGGAACTTGATATTATCTTTTGCGACTAGAATCCGTAGAATATGCAACCGTGAATCAGTAATAGAAGACATGACTCTGTCAAGGAAGACAATACTTGAGAATGGCTATCCACCACGCCACACTTTATAGATAAACACATAAAGCCGAAAACCAACAAAGAACAACCCATCTTCTGTGCCGAAGAAGATGCTATACATGCATGTGGCATTCAAAGATGACCTTCTGACCGACATCCTAAAGAGAAGAAAATAACTAACACTCCGAAAATAATATTCTCTGCCGCAACATTACGACTGGTATTCTCAAGCCACCCATTGTTCTTCAACAACTGTGAAGATAAACTGTCGCACTTGACCAATTCTATGTGTGTCTACCAATTCACTTGCCCATGTTGAGTTAGTGAGGTCATTCGATGCGTGTTTTATCTAAGAGAGTCATAGGATATAATCCCGTTTGGCGACGAAAGGGTAAAAGTGGCTCAATAAAAAGTGCTATAAATGAACATTTATATTCAACACTGGTCACTCAGTATGTTGTAAGGAGAATTCATTCAAAGTCATCTACAAAGTCGAAAATGCCTGCCAAAACGGTAATCTTCCGTATACTTTGCGTTGCTGAAGCCTAAGTTATTTGCGTGGGAAGCGCTGATTTATCTACGCTGAAGAAACATCTCCGTCTCCTCCTTCTACGCTGGGTATAATTCTAAAGTTCACCTGTTTTTTTGCTGATGCAATTTTTGGCATTTTTCTTTTGACATTTTAGCAACATCTTTTGCTTAACTAACCGTTTATTTACTTTTTCTACCTGTTATGTAATTTATTTTTGGACACTTGTCTCCATGCTTTTTCGTTAACGTCCTATTTTTGTGGGTGATCTTTATATTGCTTAACCTTATTCAGCAATTACTAACCAGAACTACTCCTTCCCCCGAGTGACAATCTGATTATGAATTACGTCACTTGAAATATTTTGATGACGTGAAAAACAGCCCCAACTAATTTTATTCTTATCTGACAAAGCTAATGTATACACGCATATAAAAGTAATTATATGTCTACATGTATATGCGATTCATCGTGAAGTTTCTGTACCAGCTTTATTTACAGGATAGGGTTGCTAGCCTCACGCCTTAAAAGGGGATTGTTACATTAAAATATAGTTTAGAGAGAAGCGACCGTGTGGGTTTCTCCCTTTGAAACCAGGAATAAAACAATCAGAACAACACCAGCACAGGAAAATAATTCACAACAAGAAGGGTAACAAGCGACAACAACAATAATAATATCACAGTCAAGTACAGTTAACCAAAATGATACCAAAATTATAGACTCACTCGTCACTCAACAAGTTGGCAGAAGAAGCATCAAAGATAGGACTTTAGGTGAACATAGAGAAAACAGAGGTGATGAAGATTCCTGGGCAACACCAACAGCAACAACAACAACAGACAACAATCAGCATAAATGGAAAGAATCTGAAAGAAACAACCTCTTTCACCTACATGCCTGAGAAGCATCGTATCAACTACAGGTGGACGGAACTGACGAGGATATCAAAGCAAGAATCGGAAAAGCAAGACAAGCTTTCACTACTCTCAAGTCTGTGTGGAGGTCAACAGCACTCAGCATGAAAATGAAAATAATATCCGGATTTTCAACTCCAATGTGAAGTCAGTGCCACTATACGGATCAGAGACTTGGCGCGTCATAAAGAGCACCTCAAACAAACTACAGACCTTCATTAACAGCTGTCTTTGCTCAATACTCAAGATCACATGGCCAGAAAAGATCAGGGATCTCTGGGAGCGAACCAACCAGGAACCGATTGTGAAACAAATAGGCAGGAAGAAATGAAGATAGATTCGAGGCCATACTCTTAGGAAATCATCAAGTGACATCACTAGATTAGCCCTCGAATAGAACCCGAAAGGGAAGAGGCGAGTCGGTCATCCAAGAGTGACTTGGAGGAGGTCATCTGAAGAGGAGATGAAAGCACGTGGGCAGAATTGGAGCCAGTTGAAGACTCTAGCAGAGAACAGAACGCAATGGAGACGCACGGCTGAAGCCCTATGTTCCTCTAGGAATTAAAGGAAACAATAATAATATATATGCGATTGTACAGCTAGGTAGATGAATTCTCGGACGAAAAGAGACTTTTCTCTGAACTACATATTTTAGTTTTCAATAATGTCTGGATAGGGACTATCTATCAATCAAATACCATTCCACTGACATTAATTACTTTTTCCACACTATTATTATTGTTCCATTTGGAATCTGAATGGAAGATAGAGCTTTAGCGGCAAACCACCATTTCATTTTGTTCTGTCTTTTATCCATTTTAGACGGCTGTTCGACTGTTCATAAATTCTCAGTTCCTCTTCAAATGATCGCCTCCGTGCCACACTTGGACTCAAAAAGAACTCGTTGTTTCCTATTCCAGCTCCATTCGAGCGTATGCCTGGTGCGTGATTGTTATATAGACCTAATTTTTCTAAAACAGCAACTACATTTGTCTTTACGATACACTGCTGTTTGTATTCCCCGCCCCCAACCTACTTTTGACCTACAAAACCCTATTGGTTGTTGACTGTTTTAACTTATCAATGTAATTAGTCCCTGTCAAGGTCATTTGAAGCATATGCATAAGCAATTTGAGTCAGAAACATTGCCAGCGTGTCACAAAAGAGATTTTCGAAAAGTTATAGACTTTTCAAAAGAATGGGTACTGAACAAAGAGTACTCTTTTCGATAACGCCTTCATCATCAGGCTCTACAGTTATATATACACATTATAGTGAATGAATGAATTAGTGTTATGAACAGAGACACTAATGTTGTTTTAATAACATCGAATCAATAATATTGATAGATTATAGCTCAATAGCATCAACATAAAATAAGCTGAATGTCACAAACATTAGGAAAGACAATATTACAAATTCATGAATTTATAGTCTCCATTGTAGGCCGACCAGGGCAGTAGTAGTGGTTAGTTGGACTTGCTTATTCTGCACACAGAGCACTGGCTGTTTCACGCGAATCGCAATAAGCTAAGCTCTTTGGAGTATCCATTACCTGTATGTTTTCGGCAATTTCTTTAGTATGCGGTAGATGATAGAGAAGGATTCTTCAATGCTGGCTGGATTTGTTGTCTAATATCGAACTGATGATGGTTTTCACCTCACCTTTACTTAGCCATAGTAGAAGATGTTCTCGAGCACAAAAAATCAAGTTTCTAGAGCAACGGCCAATATAACTCGCTCCATCACAAGCACAGTTGAATTGGTAGTTGCAATTAGAAATTGCTAGCTAGTCTAAGCACTTCATCTTTCAGTCGAGGTAGTACTATCGGTCGTGCAGAGAATAAGACGTGTAGATTGCCAGCATTAAAAGTTCTTTGAACTGATTTTCTTAATTTCCTCGTAATTATCTCACTTGGTTTATCGCTCATGAATTGTAGTCGTAAATATAAAGGCTTCTTGTTTACAGACAGTGAGTAGTCCTTTTCGGCTTTCTTTGTCATGTGTTTCTTAATAAACTTGTCGGGATAGCCATTTTCTATCAAAGTATCATATACAATGCTTAATTCATCTTCAGTTACTTCTTTTATTGACTTGGATTTTAAACTTTCTGGTCACCTGATTTACTTTCCATTAGTTGATATATTTCGTCTATATTAACATGTTTGTTTATCGCTGGCTAATTCGTCTGAGTACCAGGCTTCTAGGAATTCCCTCACTGCACTTTTGGTGTTTCCTCTGTCTAAGATTTTGACATTATCCCAATCAGACTGATGTCCACAACTGTCTATATGCATTGATACTAAAGAATATATATCGTGTCTTTTCACGGCTGATTTGTGTTCCTGGATTCTGATTCGAAGGGGACGCCCACTTTGGCCGATGTAATGTCTGTTACAGTTCATACAATTTATTTTGTAAATGGCATTAATTTTGTCTCCTTTTTCTGTTGGATGGGTCTTTTGGTTTGCATAATATCGAATGAAGCGATTTGACTGGCTTGTGTGCTATATCTATATCAAACGGTTTCATTATTCCAGCTGTTATTTCAGAGATATTCCTCATGTATGGTAGAATGAATTTTCTTGTGGTTTTTGATGATGGTTTCTTGTTGGTGTTTTGATTCGACTTTAAACACTTTTTGATGAAATTGTGAGGCGGATGTCCATTCTTTTTGAAAACCGTTTGTAGGTATTTGGACGACGAAAGCTCCGCAACTAAACCAACCACCTCCGAGAACACTAATAATTGCAAATCATCCACCTGAGCTACAAATCTTTATTACTTCAAATTCGTCATCTATATTTATTTAGAGCAGCCGCCAGCTGGAAAGTCAAAATAACAGAAATAAACAGGAAGGATTCGAACTCACACGACCTTTCGGTCACAAGATGAGCTAGCTCGTAGACCAGTCAATCCCTGGGACCCAAAGGCCGGTGCATCAATTTTAGCTTCTGCCTATTCATGATATAAGGCCACCATTAGCCAATGTCTTCAGTGAGGAGCAGCTGTCCTCACGCCCAACCTGCCGTAACTGAATATTCTGTGTAATATTCTGCACTGAAAAATTGCCATAAATATTTCATATAAAATTAGGAGGATTAGGATTCTCTAACTGAAGTGAACTTTTATCATCTAACTTAGAATCGATGAAATCCTTGCAAACTCGAGCTTAAAATTTTAATCTAATATCCGCTGGGTGACTGAGTACAACTCGAAGTTGTCCGACGTTCTAGTGAGAAGCCATTACGAAAGAGGTCCAGAAATTCAAGTGTGAGGACCAGACAGTCGCCAATGTCATTCGCTCGAACTGTGTATCATGCGTGAACTAGGAGAAGTTAGATTTTGCGGGGTCAACAGTAAACAATGGACACCACGGTCAAATGACCTTGAACCAAACAATCAGATCGCTCAGCATTACAAACCAATACTTTTCATATTCTTCATTGAAAGTTTCACTGTAACCTCAATCATAAGCCTACCTCAATCCTACCCTAATCTTAATTCTGAATCAGGGTGGATCTTGCAACGAAGATTATGAAAAATATCGATTTGTAATGCTGAGCAATGTGATTCGTGGGTTCAAGGTCGTTTGACTGTGGTGTCTGTTCTTTACTGTTGCCTTTGTTGACTCGCAATTAGAATTTGTCCGAGTGGCTAAATGATCAGCGCGTTGGCGTCTCCTGAAAATTCCGGATTCTATCGCTGACAGTGAAGTCATGGTTGCATAATGTTGAGCAGTCCCGAACTAGGATAAAGTAGCTGTCCAATACTCTCTGATATTTAGTGGTTCTCTGATCAGAGCCCTGCAAACAAACACTTGAAAATCAATATTGAACTACCAGTTCAGGGTAAACTTAGTCTCATTCCATATTGATTTCTTCTTGCCCGGTCACTTTGATATTCGCTTCCACTTTAAGTATTCAGGGATTTAATTTAATTGGTTACAGGATTTCATCATGAGCTGGCACCAGTTACAGAAGTATCAGAAAACCAGAAGTCAAGTACTGGCCAGCCAACACGTTAGTCTAGTTTTGCGACTCTTACACACTACGCACCCACCACCGGGGTTCTAACCCAGGACCTTCTAGTTACCAGGCGAACTAGCTCGTAGACCAATAAGCTACTGGGAAGTGGTGACCAGTGGGGTCCAGTAGGTGGTCGGGGGTGAGCCCAGCAACGACAATGGATAGTGTGAGCCGCTTGACGGTCTACGAACTAGCTTGCCTTGTGACCAGAAGGTCCTGGGTTCGAACCTTGGCAGTGAGTTAAGTGCGTACTGCTGAAGAGTTGCAAACTCGACTGCCAAAACAGCTATCTGGCAGTACTCAAGTGCTGGTCTGCCAATGGTTCTCTATCCAATGTCAGCTCATTATAATTTCCGCTTTTATTTACCCATTGGTATTCACCTGCATACCTACCTATCTACCTATTAATAAATGACTATTATGCAATCGAGAGACATTTATCATAATCTAATTTATAGAACAGGATGAAGAAAGAAAGCAGCAATATAAACAGAGGAACTGCATATTTTCCCTTTTCTTTTTTTGATAATTTAATAATCAATAAGGATGAGAGAAAAATGTGTATTGTCTGTTTGTGTGTATAGGACTGCATATCGTTTTGTTTTTTTTTTAAATATTTTAAACTGCAAAACATATCTCTGTTCTTTTTTTTGTTGTTTTGTTTTTAACCTTCACGCATACGACTTCTACAATTTGAAGAGGTGAAAACTATGCGATTGCACTAAATACAGGAAAATACAATTTTGTGGTCTTTATTTCAGGAATTTTTTTTGTAGATGTGCCTTGACGTATGTGTGTGTGTATGTATGTGCGTGTCTTAATTTCGAATGGTATTTTATTTTTAACCAATCACAGTATGTGAACTTAAAAATAATTAGACGATCGATAGGCAGACAGGCCGAAAAGATGGACCTTACGCCTATTGGTTAAAATAGAGTATTGTGTGTTGACCTTTGTTATTTGGTGATATATAATGTTGAATAATATAAGTAGTATTGTATGATCAACCAAAAAAAGAATGCGGAATTTTCGTAGAAGTGACAGTGATTGTTTTTTTTTGGTGTTGTTGTTATTTTGACAAACATTATGACTGACTAATCATTTTTAATTATTATTCGTTTCATCTAGTTATCATCATAGTTTGATAAGGACATTCATAAATGGAATTATGTTAACATCGAGTTGTACTCATGGGAACTTTTTATCAATTTTATTATTTGTAGTATTGATGATAAAGTTATATGGAATTATTTCAATTGACGCTGAAATTCAAATACAACAACGCGTTTATGCATCAAATTATTATAATAATAGTGGAAATTTTTCCCATCCACATGTTTACAATCAAAATCACAATTTAACACAGAATACATCATTTCTTTTCGAGGATAAGGCATCACAACCGCCTATTGAACGATGGCATTTTCATTTAGAAACATTAATCACCCTATTCCTTGCCCTGTTTTCATTTGGTGCAAATGCTGGCTTACTGTTTCTGGATAGACGGGCTAAACCGTACGGGACAATGAACAATTCTAGTTTTTCAAATAATTTCATGACAAATACCAATAATAATAGTAATAATAACAATAACATCAGTACTAATAATTTAAGTAATAATAATAATCCTAGTTTTCCATGCTCAGCAGTTGGTTTCCCCTCGAAAAAGTGGCATAACAATAATAATAATAATAATAAACGTAATTCATCTCGTGGACTTAATCTTTTCATCTACCATCAAGCCTCAAATGCACCAACACCTCAAGAAACTCTACGATCCTATTCTTTATCAAGTCCAATCAATAAATATCCTTCATCGATTAGTTTAATCAAATTGAATCATTCCACTGGGATATTTCATCATGGTTCAACACAATATCATACACCACGGAGTCGAAGACAACGTCGTTATCTTAGAGGATTACTTGGTCTGTCAATAAGTAATCTAAGCCTATCACTTAGTTTAATTAGTTGGTGTTCTTGTCAACTTATAATGCATAATATTAGTCATACAAGAAATACAGCAAAAGCATGGTTAACAATTATTGCATTTATTAATTTATGGACAATTGATATTGCCCAGTCATTGGAGACTGGTGCCATTCTATGGATTGCTCTTGAAAGGACATTAGGGATACACTGGCCAAGTGAAACACACGGTATGAATAATAATAATACTAATAACAATACAATTAGTACAACAACTCAAAGTTTACCAAGATTTAGTGAAAAATACACTAGAAATGATGTTAAATGGCGTAGAACACAATTAACTGTTCGGATGAAGGTATCATTGACGAGATCATTGAAAAAGATGAAGGATACCTTGAATCAAGCGGTTTTAAATCTTTTCTGTTTAAATCGTTGTATCTCATCGAATTACTTCTCTTGTTGTACCTCTCTGATGACAAATTCAACCGCATTGATAGCTAAAAAACGTAATAAGAAGAGATTTTCGTGTTTTATACATATATTTTTATGCTTCCTACCATTAGTGCTATTTCTTATAGCTTCAGTGTATAGTTTAAGTAATATTATTTATCATACTAAGAAGCGTAGATTACATAATCACTCATTTATCGCTTTATCTCCGTCGAATTCTGCACCCGATCAATACAGTAATCATAACAATCCCATAAATTTTATCTCTGATATTCAAACTACTTATAATGGCAGCGGTGTGAGTAGTATATACCAGAATGATGAAAATACTACTACTACTAGTAGTAATAATAATAATTATAATAATTTAACACAACACTTCAATCCACTTGTTATCTATGATTATTTCTATACTTATTATTATAATAGTGTCTTATGGAAACAACTACCATATTATTCTATGCATATAAAACATCAAATACACGCGTATTATACAAGTTCTATTATATCCGCGTTAGTGATTGGTCAATTTTTGGCTCCATTGGCAATACTAGTGACAACAAATTTATTGATTTATCAAAAAGTGAGTTATTTATTTATGTGTTATGTTTACTATATTATCTCGCCTTTTTTGGTTTGTTTGTTTTACCTTTCCTTATTGTTTAATATGAGACATCAGACAATATAAGCGAAGAATATTGTTATATATGTCCAAACCAAGTTCACTTTTAACAGTTTGAAAAACTTTGGGCATTGGGTATGTGGATATTCATTATAATAAAGGTTTTTTGTATTTCCCATTGAATGAAAAACAAAACGATATTGTTGTGTTTTACTGACGTTTCGCTATTTAACGCTGTTGCTAATAGCTTTATCAAAGTAGTATTATTAAACCGGAATTTACAAAATCCACTCAGCTTATATGTAAATATATACAAAGAGTTAAGAGGTGAGAAAATAGACAAGTTAGGTCAAGTTAAAAGGACATATTGAAAGTCAAAATAACAATGAAGATCACTAAACCAAATAACAAAGGTAATAGTACATCTGTTATGATATCAAAATAAAGTTTACTAACTTGATCATCGTTCGTCAGTCTGGGGTCAATTTTCGTTGTCAAGTTGGTCAATTGGTAAAGATAACAAAATCAAGTGTAGATTGTTGGATTTGATCAGTGTGTAAAATTATAAAAGTAGTGTGTGTTTACATAGTGAACTTGCTTATCACATTCGTGTTGATTTTTCACTTCATGGGGGAGGGAGGTGTTGTAACCAGGTCAAATTCCGTTTCAGTCCATCATTCCTATTCAGTTCAGACAATTTGGATTCCACTTGATATGAAATAATCCAGAAAAACTTCAGAAATCACAAAGAACGTCTCACGTCATCAGAAGCACTTCATATCAAGTGGAATCCAAATTAATACTTCACTCGCGCCAAATATTTTAGAACTATTCTGTCAAATCTTGACGACAGTTCATTTGAATGGAATCAAATTGTCTGAATAGGAATGATGGACTAAAACAGAATCTAACCTGGTTACAACGCCTCCCTTCCCCATGAAGTGACAAAATCAACACGAATGTGATAAGCAAGTTCACTATGTAAACACACACTACTTTTATAATGTTACACACTGATCAAATCCAACAATCTACACTTGATTTTGTTATCTTTATCAATTGACCAACTTGACAACGAAAAATGACCCCAGACTGACGAACGATGATCAAGTTAGTAAACTTTGTTTTGATATCATAACAGATGTACTATTACCTCTGTTATTTGGTTTAGTGATCTTCATTGTTATTTTGACTTTCAATATGTCCCTTTAACTTGACCTAACTTGTCTATTTTCTCACCTGTTAACTCTTTGTTATATATAAGCTGAGTGGATTTTGTAAATTCCGGTTTAATAATACTTTGATAAAGCTATTAGCAACAGCATTGAATAGCGAAACGTCAGTAAACAGAACAATATCGTTTTGTTTTTCATTTATACAAAAACCTTTATTATAATGAAGAATATTGTTGTTTTCAATTAGATCTTCTTCAGGCTTCTTTACTCTAATTTACATAGATTTATGTATAATTAAAGAAACAATTTAACCGATGATGGTGATTTTGTGGATGAAATTATAGTAATATTTCATAATCAGTGTTAAGTGTTATGAATGTCAGTACTAACAATGATGATTATTTCGAGTTCGACTACGGATTGATATCAGTTAGAGAACCATTGAAAGCCAACAATCTAGTACTGCTAGACAGCTGTTTCGTCAGCCTAGTTTGGGAATCATTAGCAGTACGCAACCAACCCACTGGCAGGGTTCGAACCCACGACCTTCCAGTTACAAGTCAAGCTAGCTCGTATACATGGCCATTGAGAGTGGAAGACATGAAAAGATTAGCTGTCTTTGATCATAGGTGCCTGCGTTCTATCTACCGTGTGAAGTGGTATAATAAAGTGAGCAATATTGAGGTTAGGCGTTGAGTGCTAGGTAAGGAAGGGAAATCGATAGACGAGGCTGTGAAATTACATCGACTGAGATGGTTAGGACATGTGTTACGTATGCCTAGTCATCGCCTTCCTCGATGGGCTACGTTAGATGACATAGGATAGATCAGGTTGGAAAAGAGCTAGTGGTGGTCAAACCAAAACATGGCACCAGTCAATGAAATCCGCAACAGTTAGTTTAAGCCAGCCAGCCACGTAGGAAGGTGTAGACTTCCTGGTTGGGGTCCTCAGGATGGTAAACACCAATGAAAGCTGGGACAATTGGTGTATGGCTCAAAATCGTTCTCAATGGCTGGCGCAGATGCATCTACTTCTTGTGACTTATGATTTCCAATGAAACTATATTGTTCTTTGTTATTACTACTCTTTTGTCTCATACCTCAACTTACTGTTTCTATTATGCATTTCTTCTACTTTCTTCTTTTGCTTTGTGTGCTACATGGAGTGTGGCGACTCGAACTGCTACTGGGACCTGATTCAATGGTCATCCCATGAATTCGAACTTCCAACAATTCGTGATTTTAGAGTGAAAATTAATCTGATGCTCGCTAGTGACTCGGTACAGGACGGAGTTCCCTGAAGTCAGTTCTAGTGAGAAGTCGTGACCAGTGAGGTGCATCCAGTCGGGATGTGAGGATGGAGGTCCCACCGACGACATTGGTTAACGTCGCGCTAAATCACAAAATGGTAGAAGTTAGAATTCATGGGCTAGCCATTATGGTGTCTGGTCCCAGTGGTTGAATGGTATACGAGCTAGATTGCATTGTAACCGGAAGGTCGTGGGTTCGAACCCTGGCAGTGGGTGGGTGTGTGCGTATTGCCGATGATTCCCAAACTAGGCTGATGAAACAGCTGGCTGTCCAGTACGCTATGGCTGGTTTTCAATGGTTCTCTAACTGATATCAATCCGTAGTCAAACTCGTAGAAAATAATAATAATGTGGTAAGTGTTTTGAACGTCATTAATAACGATGATGATTATAATAATAACAAAAATAATGATAACAAGGTTTATGCAAGTGGAGATAAGAATAACAAAGGTAGAAATATGTCTATGTGTAGACAAATCAATGAATAAATAAATTAGGTCAATTCTTAAAAGTTACATAATGCTAAGGGTGAAGTGGTCAGATAATCAGAGTTTAAATAAATATCATTAAAACACGAAGGAAATGGAAAATAAGAAAGGTTGAGAGGGTTTTTTTATAATCAGAATTTACCTAGGCCAAGCAAGAGAGAGACAAAAAGGGTAGAACAAACTTCTTTTGTTGTATGCAAAGACACTAGGAATGTTCTCTTGAATTCCCGTAGCTTCGGCTATGTGTTAAAGGCGGGTTCGAATTCCGTTCGAAAGGCTCGATAGAATGTGAAAACTTTTTGATGACAGCTATGATCAATCAAATGAGACAAAACATAACTTCTTATAGATTTTACTTGTATTATTATTATTATATTATTGTTCCCTAGGGTTCCTAGTGGAACATAGGGCTTCAACTGCACGCCTCCACTTGCTTCTGTCTTCTACTGTACTTTTCACTTGCATCCATGTTAATCCATACTGTTTCAGTTCCTCATCACACGATCTCCTCCATGTCACCCTTGGACGTCCCACTCACCGCTTCCCTTTCGGGTTCCACTCGAGCGTTGGCCTGACGCGCGATGTCAACCAGCGGCCTCCTCAGCGAGTGTCCAATCCATCTCCACTTTCTCCTGCATATTTGTTGAGCGATTGGTTCTTGTTTTGTTTGTTCCCATAGTTTTTTTTTTGATTTACAGCTTGATTTCCACACCGTATTTTCCGTACAAGTGTGGAACTTTCAGCATGGATATCGGTTGCCCAAATTCAGGCATACCATAGATATCGGGTGTGCGCCGGCAGGGGTTCGAACCCCGGACCATGTGCATGGTCGGCGAGAGTCCTAACCACTGTGCCACCGTTTTCCAAATCATGACGGGAGATGGTCAGTAATACCTTTGTTGAGCTGTGTAGTCGTTTTCCCTATGTAGGTCAGCTTTCTCCACAGGAGCAGCTAAATTTGTAGATACACACACATAGAAGTGGCACAGCTAGGCATAGCTAGGCAGCTTGTCTTTCGCTTGAGCAATCATAATTGGCGCAGTCAGCAGCTGGAAAATGATAAACAAAGGGTGGCTGCAGTTCTAGATCCGTTCTAGGTAACTTTTAAGATTTGACCTAATTTATTTATTTATTTATTTATTGAATTGTTTACATATACACATATTACTTACCACTTTTGTTATTCTTCCTATCACCGCGTCTGCATCAGCGTTATTAATATCAGTATTTTTGTTATCATTATAATCATCATCATCATCATCGTTAGTACTGACGTTCAAAACACTTAACACTGATTATTATTGTTATTATTATTATTATAATTTGATCCATAAACTCACTATCATTGGTTAAATTGTTTCTTTACATAGATACATAAATCTGTCTATGTAAATTAGAGTAAGGAAGCCTGAAGAAGATCTAATTGCAAAAACAACAATATTCTTAGCTTATATGATATTGTTCTAATGATATGTCTATAAAAATGATAAATAGGTGTTGTTAAACTGAATTTCTGTTTGGTATTGAGTTCTGAAACCTGTTATTATGTTGTATATATATATATATATATATATATATATATAAGTTGATATAAGTTAGAGAACCATTGAAAACCAGGGAACTGGACAGCTGTTTCATCCTAGCTTTTGGGAATCATCGGCATTACGCACCCACCCAACTGCCAGGGTTCGAAACCAGGACCTTCCGTTTACTAAGCAGTCTATCTAGTAGACCATTCAGCTATTGAAACGTGAAACCTCAGTGACCATCCTGTGAATTCTAACTTCTACCAATTTGCGATTTAGCACGACGCTTAGCCAATGTCGTCAAGGGGACCTTCATCCTCACCCCCTACTGAATGCACCTCACTAGTTACGACTTCTCACTAGAACTGACTCCAGGAAACTACGTCCTGTAGCAAGTCACTAGCGAGCATCAGATTTATTTTCGCTCTAACAGAAGTCACGAATTGTATTATTATTATTGTTTCCTTTAATTCCTAGAGGAACAAAGGCTTCAGCCGTGCGTCTCCATTGCGTTCGGTTCTCTGCTAGAGTCTTTACCTGGCTCCAAGTCTGCCCACATGCTTTCATCTCCTCTTCACACGACCTCCTCCAAGTCACCCTTGGACGACCCACTCACCGCTTCCCGTTCGGTTTTCACTCGAGGGCTTGTCTAGTGATGTCACTTGATGGTTTCCTTAGAGTATGGCCAATCCTGCCTATTTGTTTCACAATCGGTTCCTGCTGTGTTGGTTCGCTCCCAGAAATCTCTATTGCTGATCTTTTCTCGCCGGCCATCTGATCTTGATTATTAAGCGAAGACAACTGTTAATGAAGGTCTGTAGTTTGTTTGAGATGCTCTTTATGACGCGCCAAGTCTCTGATCCATGAAGTGTAGCACTGACTTGACATTGGAGTTGAAAATCCGGATCTTATTTTTGATGCTGAGAGTTGTTGACCTCCACACAGACTTGAGAGTAATGAAAGCTTGTCTTGATTTTCCGATTCTTGCTTTGATATCCTCGTCAATTCCGTTAGCCTGTAGTTGAAACGATGCTTCCGAGGTAGGTAGAAGAGGTTGTTTCTTTCAGGTTCCTCCCATTTATGCTGATCACTGTCTGTTGTTGTTGTTCTTGTCCAGGAATCTTCATTACCTCTGTTTTCTCTATGTTCACCTGAAGTCCTATCTTTGATGCTTCTTCTATCGCCAACTTGTTGCTTTTCGCTTGCATATCTTCCAGTTTGTGGGAAATCAGACATATATCATCGGCGAAGTCCAGATCCTCCAAGTTCTTTTTTGTGTGAGTCCATTTTATGCCTGTTTCCTCATTGCCCACTGATTGTCGCATTATCCAGTCTACTGCAGTCAGGAAAACCATTGGCGATAGTAGGCAGCCTTGTCTTACTCCTGTCGTCACTTCGAAGGATTCCGTAAGTTTCCCACTGTGGATTACTTGGCATGCAGCATTGTCGTACAGCTGTTGGATGAGATGTATAATTGTCGGTGGCACTCCGTAGTAGCGAAGTAGTTACCAAGGCACCTCTCGATCGACGCTGTCAAAGGCCTTTTCAAAGTCGATGAAGTTGAGATAGAGAGGTGACTGTCATTCCAAGCTTTGTTCAATGATGATCCGTAATGTGGCGATCTGATCAATGCATGACTTGTTTCTCCTGAATCCAGCCTGTTCCGGTCGAAGTTTTCATCCAGGGCATGTTTGATTCTCTCCAGGATGATGCGGCTTGGGATAGACAGGAGCATAATTCCGCGCCAGTTCTTGCATTGACTTAAGTCTCCTTTCTTTGGTAGTTTGAATAAGTATCCTTTCTTCCAATCCTCGGGTACTTTGTCTTCTTTCCACACCTTCCCCAGTAGTGGCGTCATCAAGTCCGCTGTTGTCTCTGGGTCCGTTTTCAATGCTTCTGCTGGGATTCCATCTAGGCCTGCTGCTTTTCCAGCTTTCAGCATCTTGATTGCCTTCAGGACTTCTGATTTCGTCGGGGGGTTGATGTTCACTGGTAGCTCTGTCTCTGTTGTTGGTATTGTTGGGCGCGTTGTAGGTGGTGGTTGATTTAGGAGTCTTTTGAAGTGTTCAGCCCAGTGTTTTCTTTGCTCCACTTCTTTGGTGAGTGATTTTCCGTTGTCATCTTTCACCGGCTTGATTTGTGTCAAACATTTGCCCGATAGGTACCTAGTAGTTTGGTAGAGTGTTGTGAGGTCTCCTTTACCTGCAGCTTGTTCTGCTTCACTTGCCATGGCTTCATAATATTTTCTTTTGTCTTCCCTGGCACTCTTCTTTACTCTTTTGTTCAGTGTCATGTAGTTTGCATTCAAATCCTGTTTTTGTTGCTCGTCGGTGCACTGGAGAATCTTTTGTTTCACCATCCCTCTCTCTTCTACCAGTCTCCAAGTGTCCGTAGTGAGTCACTGTTTGTCCTGTCTCTTCTTTCTGCCTAGAACTTCCATGCAGGTTTGACTCCACACTGTTTTTAAGTTGTTCCAGTGCTTTTCGACGCTGACCTCTTCTCTAGTGTTGATTTGTGTCTCAGCTTTTCTCTTTATGCTTGCAGTGAAGATGTCCTTTGTGTCCTGGTCCTTCAGTTTTTGAGTGTTGAACTTGGCTTGTGGTCTATCTGCAGCTCCTGTTTCTCTGAAAGCTTTTAATTTGATTTGGATTGTCCCTTGTACGAGATAGTGGTCTGAGCCAACGTCTGCTCCTCTTCTTACTTTTGTGTCCAGCAGGCTGCGCCTCCACTTCCTTGAGATTGAGATGAAGTCGATTTGGTTTTTGGTTCGCCCATCTGGTGACACCCATGTAGCCTTGTGGATATCCTTGTGTTTGTATACGCTGCCACCAATCACTAGTTCATTGAAGGTGCAGAAGTTGGCGAAGAGTTCTCCATTTTCATTCATTTCTCCGAGAGCTTCTCTACCCATGATGAGTTCCCTTCCTGTGTTGTCTGATCCCAGTTTTGCGTTCATGTCTCAGTAACAAATTGTCAGAATTTAGAATCCATGGGATGACCATTGAATCAGGTCTCAGTAGCTGAATGGTATACGAGCTAGCTTGCCTTGTAACCTGAAGGTCGTGGGTTCGAACCCTGGCAGTGGGTCGTTTGCGTACTGCCGATGATTCCCAAACTAGGCTGACGAAACAGCTGTCTGGGAGTACTCGAGTATTGTCCTTCAATATTTCTCTAACTGATATCAATCCGTAATCAAACTCGAAATAATCATCGGCAGTATGCATCCACCACACTGCCAGGGTTCGAACCCTGGACTTTCCGGTTACAAGGGAAGCCACCTCGTAGACCATTCAACCACCATCTGGGACCCAACACCTCAATGGCCATCCCATACATTCTAACTTCTATCGATTCATGATGCATTCAGCGTGACCGCCGACCAATGTCATCGATGGGAAATCCATCCTCACACTTGACTGGATGGACCTCAGTGGTCACAATATTTCACTAGAAGTTACTCCAGGAAACTCAGTCCTGTAACAAGTCACTCACTAGCGAGCATCAGATTAATTTTCTATTGTTTGGTTTGTAAGGGTTAGTTTTGTTTATACGAGTTTGACTATGGATTGATATCATCAGTTAGAGAACCATTGAAAGCCAGCACTCGAGTACTGCTAGAAAGCTGTTTCGTCAGCCTAGTTTGGGACTCATTGGCAGTATGCACCCACTTGTAGGGTTCGAACTCGGGACCTTCAGGTTGCAACGAAAGCTCGTATACTATTCAACCATTGGGACTCGATTGTTGTCATATTGTTTATGTGTTTGAATGTATTTAACCTTACGAGGGAATTTGTATCAATAACAATACTTGAAAAAAACAGGAACAACAATGGTTTAGGCAGAATAAGAAGATGGTACCATCCTTTGTTTATTTCGTTGGCTTCTCATCAGCTGCCATTAACAGCCTAAATAAATTATTATTAAGTTTATGTACAGAAAAGTTTTAACATGCTTGCAAATTTTACTTGATGTGTCAGTTAGTGATAGGAGGTTCCGGAATTAGTGACTAGTGCTCAGAAAATGACGCTTATATAATTTTTTACACAGGTAGTTCAAATTTAAACAAATTAAATGTATGCATACAATGGTAAAGGAGTTAGTTACGTAATAAAGACGAGAGAGGTGTAAGTTGGTAAGTGACTAATAAATTAGGTGACAATGTACTGAGTTCAACTCAAATCGTAGAATCAAGAGACAAGCAGAATTACACTATGTCAAAGCGGGGGGAAGTGAGGTTAAAGCTAAAGATTACGGAATCAAATGAAAGAGAGAATAAAGACATCGAGTTACCAGTTAGGTCAAGGAATCACTGGCTTCTTTCCGAAAACATCAGCCGGGTTTCAAGCGTTGGATAGAAATTGCTCCAGCTAACATGATGAGAATCGAGCTCCTTTGTCTATTGATAATTTTAAGGGATTTCGCGATTCTCACCTCATGACCCGTATCAAGGAAATGTCTCGTAATGGCAGTATCATAAGATTTTGTTTCCTTGAGAAGTAGGCTTTTCGGTACATGTTCAGAAAATCTGACGGGTGCCCTTCTTTTTGTTCTCTCAGTGTAACCGCTCCATCAGATACTCGTAAATTTGTGTACGCAATTGGGGTTAACAATAGTTTGTAGAGCATTCATTCGGCTGACGAGTCCTTCTACCGAAATTTATGAATTTTATTAAATTCTGCTTTTATTTTATAGGTTTTGCTTGTTTTACAGCAAGCACCACAGCTTTCTCAGCCATTAGTAGTCCTAGTCATTACAAAGAATAATGTGCCCAACTGCCATAAGCAGCTAAATGTGTCCAGTCACTTCCGATCATAAAGTCAGGCAAAATCCATTTTCTGGTTATTGAAGTTAGTAATTTAGATGCCAACAAAACTCAATTTAAAGATCAACCTCCAGCTCATCGACGGCCACTGGATCAATGTCTTGCATTGATAATGAGAAATTGTGACCAGTTGAGTCCATCATGTCTAGGTGTAGAGTAGGTGGTCATCGAAGTCAGAAGTGCCATATCCCGAGTTGATCAAGACATTGTATTCCGGCTGAGTTGGTTAGGCGGTCAATGAGCTCTATCCACGTAACCTGAAGGTCGTGCCTCGGATACTTAGAGGTGGGACCGTGGGGTGTACGCTGCTGAGTAGTCCCAAACTAGGACAACACAACTGTGCAGCAGTGTTCTCTGGTTTCCGATGATTCTCTAAGCGATGTTAATTC
>OX235276.1:13344224-13408235 GCA_944472155.2 Trichobilharzia szidati | reverse complement strand
TAACCAGAAGCTGCTGGGCTCGAACCCCGGTGGATGCATACTGTTGAAGAGTCGCAAACTAGGACGAAACAGCTGTCCAGTACTCCAAGCTGGTTTCTTATTGGTTCTCTAACTGATGTCAGCTCATGATGAAATCCTCCATCCAATTAAACTAAATCCCTATAAAACCAATACTTGAAAATTGTAATGAAGTCGCCTGATGAACAATTAACTCTCCAGGGGACAGATATTTCTTAAATTTATACATACATATACATAAAATAGTCAAAGGAAATAGATCCCAGCAGAGAGAAAAGGGACATTTCTATCTGATGTGTTGTGTGTACATGTGTGCGTACGTACCTGCACCTGCGTGATTGCCTGTATGTTTCCCCCTATACCCAGTCATGCTTATTATTAATAATATTTCCTTCCCTCTTCCTACTCTACTAGTAACGCTGGAACAATACTCAGTAGGGAGAGGGGGGACAGAATACATTTATACACTATATTTATATGAAGGTATTTACAATAGAATTTAAGAACCAATTAAATATAACTAAATATTTTTGTCCGTATTTAAATGTGTCTCCATTCTCCATTTTGTTCCGAAATATTATTTTTCAACTTATTCATATCAAGGCTGACTAGATTATTTATTCTTCTCCTTGTACATTGAACACTTCTCCACAAGTCAATCAGAAGTTCACATTTTGCCTGCATAGACGTAAAATCTAAAAACTAATCGTTATTACAACCATATAATATAATTTGTCTACTTCAACAGAAGGCAGTAAGAACACAATTTAAATAAATACCTTATGAGTTATCACGCTTGAAGAGGATTGTACTTACTGCGATATTGATAATGAGATTGAAGCACCGATTATGTAAGCCATAATTTAAAAATTTCATTTTTTTAAAATGTATGACGTGTTCTGTTATTTTTCTGCTTATGTGTGTGTGTAGGAAAAACGACAAGTTTTTGTTTGGTGGATAGTGATTAGCAGTAGAATCTGGGATAATGCTCATTTCGTCCTATTTGAGACTCGTCAGCTGGATGTATCACATCTGCATTCCCCAGTGAGTGATGGTGTTCCTACTTTCAAACACCAAAGCGCTATCCACTAGACCACTTGAGCCACGACAGCCACACTAAAGAGCCGAAATATCAGTCTGTCACCGAGCACTTTGGTTCAACCAATCGACGGCAGAATCTAAAATTGAATTAAATAATTAATAAGACCCGTTGCACAATAAGTCGGGACTCTCGTGGCCCAAATGGTTTAGTGGGTAACGTTTTGGCGTTTGAGGCTATAGGCACTTGGTTCGAGTCTCAATACGGAAACACAATCAGGCAACTCTAAACAATAGGAACCCTAACCGAAACGACCCACGAACGCACAAACTACCTTGTCATAGACCAACTTTGACCAATCAGAAGGCTCAACAAAAGCGGCGCATAATAGTAAAAAGTCGTTCATATTAAAGTAAAGCAATGTTAAAAAATAGTTACAAAGGATAACGTTCTTGTATATGTTGCAAAAAAAGCTCCCAGTTTCTCATAGGAGTCTTTATACTCATGTTAAACCAACTTCTGTAAATAAACTCATCCGGAAAACTGTATATCATTGGATTTCTTGATCCGTTCACGAATCTAATCCTTTTTTTCAGGTGACTCCAGAAACTTTCGATTTTCCACGACGATACGTCTCTGCAGTACTGGTACCATTGCACTGCAGATACTTCCAAATTTTCTGTCTCATAAGCTAGCAACAGCAACAGCTGTTGCTGTAACTGGTCTGTTGATTATCCAGAAATTGCAGATCATTAAAATTTTTGTTAATGGTAATTTAGACTTGGAGAAAAAAGTGCCTAAGGAATCTGTAAACTAAAAAAGAACGACATACCCTCTCGAACTGATTTTCTTTTTCGGCACTCACTTCACATGTACGCAAACCTATCAATGGACTTTGTGTATTTCTGTATATGCATATGACCTCAGCAATGACAAATTTTAGACCTTGCAATCAGTCCCTTATCCAAACAGTAATCAAAAACATGCTCCGGAGCGAATTTACAATGGAAAAGGTGTAGAGCATCCACAATTACTTCTAGCAACAACAGAGTCACCTGATTGCTTTCTCAAGGTCGTTTGTGCGTTCGTAGGTCGTTTCGGTTTGGGTTCCTATTGTTTAGAGTTGCCCACAATCACTCACTGGGGAATGCAGGTACTGTACATCCAGCTGAAGAACCAGTCCCAAATAGCAGAGTAAAATTCACGTTATCCTGGATTCCACTGCTAGTCACTACCCGCCAGTTTACTTCACGTTAAATAATTAGACTTAGTTGAAGCATCCGGGAAGCGACGACTGGGTCGTTCTAGGGTAACATGGAGGAGATCGCTTGGGGAGGAAGAGATGAGAGAATTTGGTCAATTGTGGACCCAGCTGAAGAGGATGGCATAAAATAGAACAAAGTGGAGATGTGTTGTTGAAGCAAGCCCTATGTTCCACTCGGAACGCAAGGGAATAATAAATAATACAATAAGTCGAAGCATCTGCACAAGAAGGAGCAGATATGTCAATCTGAGGTCGAGCACTTCGTTCCGACCAATTAACGGGAGAATCTAAACTGAATTAAATTACTTCAGAGATATTTAAGATGATAATTTGTGCAAATCAGATGTATGTAGATGTTTGTGACGCGTTCAGGTTTCCGGTGTGGGGGTAGATCTGCTTACCATAATTATAGACACTGTTACAAACTGACTCTATCAGCAGAACTGTTATAAACCGAAAGCGGCTAATAAATGCATAAACGTCTATACTATTGATCGAATGAGATGAGTGGTCGTTTACCACTCACACTAACTATTAGCACCTGCTAAGGTTAGAAATCTGGTAGTTTGAACTAATTCAGCTATCTGAGCTGAATTGAACCGAGTACATCGCTGATGATGTCGGCTGCAAACAAGTGGAATGGCCGTCTGGTGTTTAGATGACTTCAATCTAGCCAGCAGGTGCTACTGGTTGATGTGTGAGTGGCATTTAGTTACTCAAGTCAGCCAATCAGTAATATATATAGTTTCATGCAAATATGCTTGCTAACTTGATTATTTATGGTGTTAAGCAGATCACGTATTCTGATCTGAACAGTTTCGGTTTCTAGAGGAAACTGTGGTGAAATTTCAGCGCCCCTCACCACACCCTACCCCCAAACCATGTAACTTGCAAGTTAATTTACAAATCAAGTTTATCTAAAGCCGCTCAAATGGCATTTTCTTGTGGTTTTAAACAGATAGATCGATACCTCTCGATACTTTTGGCACTATATGGCATAATGACTGAAGGTGGAATTCATAAGCTGTTGAGTTCTATCCCAAAGACTGAGTGGTATATATGCTTACTCAATAACCTGTAAGGCCTTGTTTCATATTAACCACAAAACTTCGAAACTTTCTTCTTATAGCTGTCTATATTCTTTCCTAATCGTCTTCGTAGGGGTAGTAGAAATTTCCAGATGTCCGAGTAAACAGGTGTTGAATCATTCCAATTAATTCACGGAAAATACCCATCCAGACATGAATATAAGATCAAAAAGTTTAGCAAAGATTCTCTTTTAAGAATTCGCCGTAAAGAGACTCTTCGCTGAACTTTTTGTTCTTCTATTCATTCACAATACACGTATTCTCCCAGGTGAGTTGGTTGTACAGCGGTTAGGACGCCCGCTGACCATGTACATGATCCGGGGTTCAGTCCCCGGCCGATTTACACCTGATATCAATGGTTGGCCTGCTAAATTTCAGCTACAGATATCACCTGCTGAAAATTCCACACCTCTACCAAAAAACTGTGTGGAATCAATCTATAATAAAAAAATTTATAAAGCTTCCGTTATCAATCTCTCCTTCCATTCACCCTGTATATTAGATTTGAAAACTGTTATCTTATCCCATCATCTTATTGTATGGTTGTGTGTACTTGGATGTTGTGAGTGCTATAGCTGAACTAACTATTCTCCAGATTTCTTATCTTATTACGGTCAACTAATTTAAATTCTGCCAGGTTTTTGTGCTTTACTAGTCTAACTGATTGACCCTGTCCTACTACTTTGACCTGACAACCATTCCAGTAGGGTATTAGATAACCTAAATTGTTTTGTTTAATTTACTTCACAGGATTGATCCTCTAATCGATAAAGCCACTTTTGTTCCTGCATGTATTGTTAAGAATTCTCCGTAAGGTTTCCGAGGTTTCTTCATTGCATGGAAGTGCTACTGATGATGATTTAAATTCCCTATTGTTGATGTTGTCATTATTCTGCGCATATTTGATATGTATGTCGACATTAATATTATTATTATCACTATCACTACCATTATTGCTATTAATTTTATTTCTACACTTTCCTACATACTTTCTAATTAATTTATCAGACTAATTATTAAATTTCAAAGCTTTTCTCATATGGCTCACTTCCCGCCTTAGATTTTCCTTGGTACTACTTAATTGTTGTGCCCTATTGTCACTTAAACATTTCACCATTCCTGTTTTTACTGACATAGGATGGGATGATCGGGAATTCAAATATCGGGTTGAATGTGTGGGTATCCTGTAAACACTAGTGTGTTTTAACTTCCCATTAGGAATAGGAATGACTCAACACCTGTCCACCCAAACATCTGGAAACTTCTACTACCTCTACGCCAACGAATAGGAAAGAATAAAGAAAACTATAAAACGAAAGTTTCGAAGTTGTATGGTTATAAGTGACGATATGATTATCAACAATAAATTGTGTTCGAAACGTCATCCAGTGAATAATAATACTATTTCACTGACTGTAAGATATATCTAATAAACAAATTTATATGGAATTACTTATTACCACAATGCCCAAGTTTTACGCATATATCAGTAAGTCCTTTATGTGAATTCTGATTGGGTCTTTAGTACGCACTGCTGACTAGTCCAAAATTAGATAGGGACATATCTCTTTTACCTCCTTTGTATTCAATGATTCTTTATATGTTGTCGGTTTGTGACAAAACCTACGTTTAACTGATTAAAAATGCCCATTAAAATTTTCAAAAGAATGGATACTGAACAAAGAGTACTCTTTTCGATAACCCCTTCTTCATCAGGCTCTACAGTTATATATACATTATAGTGAATGAATGAATTAGTGTTATGAACAACATTAATGTTGCTTAAATAACATCGAATCAATAATATTGATAGAATACAGCTCAATAGCATCAACATAAAATAAGCTAGATATCAGAAAAATTAGGAAAAATAGTATTACAAATTCATGAGTTTATAGTTTCTACTGAGGGCCAGGGTAGTAGGAGGGGCTGGACTTGCTTCTTTTGAACACAGAGCACTGGTTGTTTGAGGCGAATTGCAATAGCCTCTGCTATTTTTAGCATGCGGTGCTTCGATGATTTTGGCAATTTATTAGGCACCCGGTAGATTATAGAGAAGGATTCTTCAATGCTGGCTGCCTTTGTGGCCGGTTTGCACCAGGTGTTAATGGTTTTAACTACACCTTTACTTAGCCATAGTGGCATATGTTCTGGAGCACGAAAAATCAAGTTCCTAGAGCAACGGCCAATTTAAATCGCCCCACAAGCGCAGTTGAATTGGTAGATACAATTTGAAGTGGCTAGTCTAGGTACTTCATCTTTCAGTCGAGGTAACGCCATCGGTCGTGTAGAGAATAATACTTGTAGTTCGCCAGCATTAAAAGTTCTTTGAACTGCTTTTCTTAATTTCTTTGTAATTAACTCACTTGGTTTATGGCCCTTGGATTGTAGTCGTATATAAAGGGGCTTCTTGTTTACAGATAGTGAGTAGTCCTTTTCTGCTTTCTTTGTCATGTGCTTCTTGATAAATTTTTCGGAATAGCTATTTTCGATCAAAGTATCATATACAATGCTTAATTCATCTTCAATTACTTCTTCTGAGCATATAGCTCTAACTATGTGGCTGAGGGTCTTCACTAGATTTCTTTTGTACTTGATAGGAACGAAGCTGTGAAAATGTGTATATTGTCCTGTCCAAGTGCTTTTTCTATGCAAATTTCTTTTTATGCTACCATCTGGTTTTCTTGTAAGTAGGATATCCAGGAAGGCAATCCTGTCTTGGGATTCCTCTTCGCATGTGAATTTCATAGCCGAATGTACTTCATTAAATTCAGTAATTATTGTAGTCCTATCAGAACCATTGTCACAAAGAATGAAGGTATCATCCATATATCGGCAATAAAATGAGAGCTTACTGATAAGGTTGTTCAGAGGTCCATTTTCTAGCTTACTTAGAAAGAAATCAGCCAGAATGGGACCCAATGGGGAGCCCATCACCACCCTGTCCACTTACCTGTAAAGCGTGCCGTCAAATTTGAAGTTTACATTCATGGTACATCTTAATATCAATTCTTTTAGGATTTCAGTATGGATGCCAATATTAATCGACTGCTTGTCCACTCGTTCACACATATGTAATTAACTGTTTCTATTAGAGGTACATTTGTGAATAACGATGTTATGTCCAGAGATATCATGGTTTTGCAGACATTAGCTAAAGCCAATGAGAACACTGAACAAGCGGACCGTAGTTTTCTTTGGTTTTGGACTCTTCAAAGTTGCTTAGCCTGCTGTGTATGACACTGAACTATGTACCACAATCACGAAACCGATGGACTACATTCTGTCGATATGTAAGCTATTTATGTCAGTGTTTTCCTGCAGCGAAATCTCAGAGATTATTATGTATATGTCAATTTATTCACCGTAGTATTTGTCATTAGTGGATTCAGGAATTCCAGTTTGTTGTAATTAAAACTATTTAATCGAATGTGCTTGTAGTTTTAATGGTTATCATATGGTTATCTTACCTACTATGAAACAGGAGTTCAGCAGACACAACCTCAGACGCATAGGTGTTATATCCGCTGAGTAGCTGAGTTATCCTGACGTTGAACAGCCTTTCTGGTAAATAAACCTTCACAGTCCAATGAAAATCGAATCATTCTGACTTCTTGAAACTAAACGTAATTTATATATCACTCACTGAAGTGTACGAATTATTCCCATATTGAGTCATAAGAAAAAGACGACATAAACAGCGAAGAAGAAAACTTTATTTTTGACGATTCATTTTCATAAGCTACTGTACAATAATCGCAATTATATTTAACAAAGTCCTCGAAAAACGTATTACGTAATGTAAGGTGTAACCTAGAAAGAATGACTAAATGGAAGTTAAAATAATTAGTCCATTTTATAAATTTGAATAAGGCATTTAAAAGACAAATTTCGCGAGATGATATCGTCATTTCGTAGTTTCTTTAGAACCGCTTTACAACTAACATGGTCAACAATAATAAGATAGAGATAATGACAATTACTCAGTTATATAAAAAACAAAAGTACAAACTAATGACCAATCATATTTTTAAATAGGTCAAGTAGTCCATGGTAGGCGAAGGTTGAAGTCTATTGTTTTTTGTACGCACAGTTTAGGCTGTATATGATTAATCCAAAGGGCTTCCATCACCTTTAATAACCTTGAATTAGAGTTATATGAAATAGTTGTGAAACAGTCATTAATATTGATTTTGTGACCTGACATTAATAAGTGTTTTGCAATGGATGATGCTGGATTTCTATTCAGATTGATTGCACTGGGATTTTCTGTGTCTTAGTAACCATTTTTGGAACATGTTCTTTTCGACGAGCACATTGGAACATTCTATTGGTTCTACACCTATATAGGTATCACCGCAGCTGCAGGTGAACTTGTAAATTCAGTTTTGAAGTAGAGTCCACAGAATTTCGTTCTTTAATCTTAGTTACAGAGATCGAAAATGTTCGGCATTTGAGGGAAAGAGATGCGGCGTAGAATATGTGCTAGATGGCTGACAGAAGTCTTCAAGCTGTCAACTGCATAATCTGGTCACCTTTGAATGGTATGTTAATGAAGATAGCTTTCTTTGGTATAGAAGCTGTCTTTTCTAGATGTGGTCTATCCTTACTGTGACAAGTGATAAAGTTTTCCGGGTAACCATTAGCTAATAAGACTGAATGTATATGTCGAGGCTCATCCATCAATGTGTCACTCGCGAATATTTTTCGGACCCTTGAGTTGAAAAGAGGCGGAAGTTAGCATGACGCACTAAGTGTGAGATAATGACTAGTCAGTAAGCTCGTGTAGAATGGACAGGAACTAGTGGAAAGACGATAAAGTGTTTTTATGTAAAATCTGCATGAAAACGCAGTGTTATTAATAAACAGTAATAGAGGGATAATAAAATATGGGTGGTGAGAACAATAGTTACAATAAAATAATAGTAGTAATAGCAATAATAGTAGTAAACTTACATAATAAAAAGAAGTAAAATTATAGTAAGAATGTTACTCTGGCCACGGTAGGGCGAGGGAGTGTATGTAGCGCTTTAGAATACAGAGGTCCGGTTCCAGATCTCGATTCTTCGCTGTTTACGTCTTTTTCTTATGACTCACTGATTTCGTAAACAAAGGGGCATTACGCTAGAGAATAGAATTTTAGACCCTTTCCAATTTATATTTGAAAGTTTTTCCCATTGGACCAAAATGTTTAGTCTCTGTTGACATGTCAGCTTCTAATACGGGGGCTTTGATTGCGTCTGATGACTGACATTACTTTATTTGGTGACTTGAAGTTGAATTCAGGGTGCACATTTCATCCCACCTGGGACTAGTAGCCCCAGTGTCCTAACAGATAACGCCATGAAGCTCGTTTGAGTTTCAGTCAGAACACTATCCCTCGTTGGAGACTGCAGGTATGCTCATCTGATGAGCCGCAATTGGGACGAAATGCATATACACCAGGTAACTGTGGAGTTTAGGTTTATTGGCTTTATATCTTAAACAACTGGGATTCGGTTAACGACCTGAGTAAATAGTCAGTGGTTATTATTGGACAAGGCTGGAGAGGTGACTCCAAAAAGACTAAAAGTCAGGATATATCCTAAACTAAATTGATGGCTTACTAAGAGAGTGATAACAGTTACAATGTTCAGTGTGACTGGCCTGCACTTTTAAATTTAGTTTCAGTTAGTCTAAGATGCCGGTTACACATTTTAAAGGACTAATTAGTGAATTAAGAATACGCTATTTGATAACTTGTTTATATCGGGTTCTACAGTCATGTGTATCTACAATATACATCAAGTGTGACAGCATAGTTTTTACAGTAACATTAATACCCTTAACGCAATTAACAAATTCAAAAGTGTCATACAAAGAATAGGTACAAACTTGCCTTCTTAGTGGTTCCAAGAGTTCTGGTATCCATTTTGCTACATAATGATACGGTGAATCTGCCATGTCTAAAGTGGGATGCATTAGTTAGTAAGCCAGATTTATGGATTTTCAGCAGGTCGTAGAGTCGAGGAATGATTGATTTAGAAGGTGTTAACGTCTGCATAGCTTTGTATAGCACTTTTGAATTCGTTAATTGGGCTAATGATATTAAGATTAATGGGAAAATCATGTTTTTACTCGATGTATGCTCGCTTCTTTTTTACCAACGTTTCATTGTATGAAACTGTATACTTCCATTGTAATTATATATCCATAATATTCAAGTATTGGTTTTGTAGGGATCTTGTTTGATTGGATGGAGGATTTGGTCATGAGCTGAAATCGGTTAGAGAACCACTAGAAATCCCGGGAGTACTAGACAGCTGTTTGATCTTAGTCTGTGACTCTTCACAGTACTCACCCACCCCTCAGCTAGGGTTCGAACCCAGGACCTTCTGGCCCTATTCAGGCAGTTACCTGGGGTTCTAGTGGGAAGCCTTGACCAGTATGGCATAGCAGTTCGAAGGTGAGGACAGTCACTCATCGACATTATTAACTGGTTGCTCTATGTCGTGAACTGGCAGAAGTTAAAATTCATGGGCCATTGGATTGGCGGATCCCAGTGGCTTAGTGCTCTACGAGCTAGCTTACCTTGTAACCGGAAGGTCGTGGGTTCGAACCCTGTCAGTAGGATGGGTGTATACTGCTGAAGAGTTAGTTCCAGACTAGGCTGACGAAACCTCTGTCCAGTACTCCCTGGTTTACCAATGGTTCTCTAACTGATATCAGTTCATGATGAAATCTTCCAGCCAATATCCACAATAGTTAAAGGACCACTGTTATCTAAATAAATAATAGTAACATCTTTATTCTGGACAGTATTTATAAAATGTACAGAATTTTCAGAGGAGTTTATCGCATGATATTCTCTCCCTTCGTACAATATCTTCAAGTAAAATATTAAAATTGACAGTATATCCTGTGACACACAATGGTCTCTGAGCGCTGAAGCACAAACCATTCCATTATGATGTGTCTACTTTATCTCCTTCAAGAAATTCACGATACCTGGTTGAAAGCCAATTGTAAGATGTTCAGAAGTACATTTTGAGACCCAAGGAGATAACTGAAGAACACTTCTCTCATGTACTGGAACACGTTGCCACCCACAATCAGGCCTTTCCTCAAGTTTAGTAGGAACTTGCGAATCAGAAGCTTGTAAACATTTTAAATACATTTACAAGTCATATCTTAATAGATTAAAACAATCTAAATGAGAGAAAATATATGCAATAGAGAGATGGAAGTTTTTGGTAGCCCAAGTTTTAATCAGCCCGCCAAAAACAAACAGGCCCAGCCAATATACTGCTATCCCGGGCGCCTGTGGCATCTATAAATCGATAAATTATGTATTATTTGTTCTTATTGTTAGCTTATCTGATATTCAGATTGGTATCATATTTATGAGCAGCATCACATACAGATCTTATCAGTTGTAATCTATCGGTTTTACTGATTCGATGTTACTTAAAAACACATTACTGTTGTCAATAACGGTTATTGTTCAACTGTGATAGGTATGTGTAACTGTCGAATCTGATGAAGGAGTTGTTGAGAAGAACATCCTTCGAAGTAAATTGGTGGATGGCGACTAGCAGTAGAATCTAGGATGCGTGTTTCGTCCTATTTGGGACTCGTCATCTGGGTGTATCGTACCTGCATTCCTTAATGAATGATGGTGTTCCCACACTCAAATCCAAACTTCACGGAGTTATTCACTAGACCACTTGGGCCACGCGAGTCGCCTCTTGAGCGACGGGTATCAGTAATTTCTTAATTCACTTTGAGCTTTCCTGCCTATTGATTGGACTGAAGTGCTCAGCCTTAGGTTGAACACCATAATTCACTGGGAAATGTAGGATAACGAAGCAACATCATATTAAGGTGAAAGCGTCGTTTAAGCATTCATACTACTAAATGACATGTCAACAGTGACTAAAGGATTTGAGTCTACTAAAGTCAATCAATATAAAATTCACAATAATTCCAACGAACAAGACTAACATTCATCAGTTTCTGTAAGCTGTGGTTACCACATTCTGTGTAGATCCAAATAGTCAAAAACATGCTTGTTCACGAAGTGTTCTCGTCGGCATCAACGAATTCTACAGTGTTTTGAATAATAGAACTGTAAGAAAGGTCAGAGCAAAGTGTGTGTGACACAGAACAGATATTAGTCAATCAATCTGTGGAACAAGAAGGTCTATAAGTTAAAAGTTTATTCTTATGTTCATGCAGAAAACCAACAGCAAGATGTAGATCTAAATGCTTTAACTATTAAGGGCATATCTACGATTTTCTGAACATGTACCAAAAAGCTTATGTCTAAAGGGAACAAATGTTTTAAACAGTGACATCACCAGGCATCTCCTTGACACGGGTCATGAGGTGAACGTCGAAAAGTCGTTCAAAATTGTTCATAGGCAAAAGAGCTCAATTCTCTTCAAGTTTGCTGAAGCCATCTCCATCAAGTGACTGAGACCTGATTTATGCGTTCAGAAAGAAACATTTATCAATCTTACTTTGCCCTGGTAACTGGATATTTTCATCTCTCTTTCATCTGAATGTGTAATGCTGAAAAGTTTCCATTGTGAATGATCACTGTTGTTTGGAATAGTGTTTAATATTACATATATATATATTATTATTATTACTGTATGCATATATTGATCGATTGATTTTTTGTTATAAATGAACTCTGTGCAAGTATGTTAAAATTGTTTCTGTAGATATACTTAATAATGAGAACGCAACGAAATAAAAGGTGGTACCACTTTATCCTGCAAAAACTGTAGTTCTTGCCTTGTTCAAATTCATTAAAGGGAATAAATTTATGAAATATTAAGTCAAACTTATTCTATGAAACTTTTTAAAATCATCATGTTTTATCGTATTATACACGGTCTTCGAAAGTAGTCTGTGTCATCGAACTAGATGGAATGTTTTTGATATTTCTCTAGAGTTCCATGCAGACAGTCGCTCACTAGATTCACTGAACTAAAATCCCTATTTTTATAGCGTTTTCGGCTATTAGTAGGAATTGTTTCGCTGATACCTTGAGGTAAACATCATATATGAAGAGATTTACTTCTTAAAGTGTTTACTGACATATTTAATTTGAAACTACAGCGGGAGAGGGGATTTTGTGTACATTCCTATGTGTGTGACTTCAAGCTGTACACATCGGTGTTATAGACGCTGTGATCCTCAACAATTCATGTATGTAAGCTTTACTAATAAATAACTATACTAATGAATTGATCATAAGAAGTGACCGAGAAAACTTTACAACAAGCTGATAAGTAATAAGAGCAGCTCAAATATTTGAGGACATCAATTCCCAAAAAGAAGTAACATATTCCTGTATTTTAGAAGAAAAGGTGTTCAGAGAAGAGTTACTCTTTTCGACGATATCATTTTCAAGCTTTACAATCGCACACCCACATATATAGTTATAATGGAGAAGATTTGTAGCTCAGGTGAATGGTTTTGATTTAATTGTGTTCTTTGAGCTGGATGGTGGTTTATTTGTGAAGCTTTCATTGCCTCACCACTAGGCAACATCTTCAGTGCATACTTCAAAGTGAAGTATCTATCCAGCTCAGAGAACACATTTACATCAAAAGTACATGCATAGTAAACTTTAGCAACAAAAGGAAGATTTCCAAAGATGTGTCATTAGAATTGTAAATTTCAGACAACAAATTACGTAATGTAGAAAGTGTTAATCGGATCGAAGCTAAAATAAGATTAAATAATTACAGGATTTCATCATGAGCTGATATTGGTTAGAGAACCATTGGAAAACCTGGGAGTACTGGATAACTGTTTCGTCCTAGTTTGGGACTCTTCATCAGTACACACCCAACGGGATTCGAACCCAGGACCTTCTAGTTACAAGGCGAGTTCGTATACCATTAAGCCACTGGGACCCGATCCCCTGACCAGCCCATGAATTCTAACTTCTGCCAATTCACGAGATAGCGCAACCACCTTGTAACCAGAAGGTCCTCGGTTCGAACCCTGGCTGTGGGGTAGGTGCGTGCTGATGAAGAGTCCCAAACTAGTAGGAAACAGTTGTCCAGTACTTCCAGCTGGTTTTCCAATGGTTCTCTAACTAATGTCAGCTCATGATGAAATTCTGTAACCATTTAACCAAATCCCAACAAACCAATACTTGAATAAGATTAAATAAGTTGAGTGACGGAATATAATTGACGGGATTGAGTAGAATTCAACTAAAATTTGAATGAGAGTCAAGTTACCAGCAGTGGTAATAAGGGGTAGAGATTTAATAAGGGGTGGGGGTAGGGGAGGAAAATTACGCATTGGGTGTTAAGATAAGTTGGTCAGTTCCATTATAGATTTAATGACTGAACAAACTTCCTCTTTTGTATGCAGAGTTCAAGATTTAACATGTGAACTGTCGCCATTGCTTCTGCTCTGTTTGAAGAAGTTTGACTCATACTCTTTCAGCAGGATTCCCACGCATTCTGCAGATAACCTTGAGGTTGGCTGCTGGGCTATCTTATTGTCAAGGTTCGATCAATCAGATGCTCCAGGATAGAGTTTCAGTGAGGGAATATTCTTTCTTCTTTATGAAACCAAGACTGTGCTTAAGTGTTCGATAGTACGTTTGGATAGCAAACACTGAGTACGGCCGACATACCTAGCAGCACACGAGCAAGTGAATTGCTAGATGCACATTGATGAGGTACCTAATCATTGGTTTCGTGGGGAAAGTTATTCGAAGTTCAGCCGCGAAGGTTTTCCTCAGTGAGCGGAACAGGCAGTTTCTCAGTATTTCTGCCGACGATGAGTTTCCGTTGAATTGTAGATTCAAGCAGAGATGTTTTCTTGTGAGCAGAACATGTAGGCGGTTTAAATGGTTTCGGTTTCATGGATTTCGTAGTGAAACGCTCTCGGTAGCCATTTCCCAGAGTATTCAGCTCCTCTTCCATAGTGTCGGGGCTGAAAATTCTGCGGTATCTCTGGCTCATTGAACGGATCAGGTTACGTCTCTTATACAGAGTTAGTGCATTGTCGTTCCATGTCGACTTTCTATAGATGGATATTTTTAGCGTTCCTTCTTGTTCACGTCTTGTTAATTGGACGTCCAGAAAAGATATTTTTGTGTCTGACTCCTTCTCCAATGTGAACTGAGCTGAACAAGATGGCAGCTTATGAAAAAGTCCAGGATGTCCTCCAAATTCTCCTCATTAGTGGAGATAATGAAAGTATCGTCCATATATCTCTTTTAAAGCCCTGAAGCTATCAATTATTTTCATTAGCTATGTGTGTTTTCTAGTTTTGACACGAAAAAATCTGCAAGCAATGAGCACAGTGCTGAACTTATAGCTATACCATCTTTTTGTTATTGAAAGAGAACTGGACATTCAGGGTGCATCTCAACGGGAGTTCCTTAAATATAGTCAGTGAGTATACCAGATTTACTATATGGATATGCGATAGTACAGCTTGAGAATGATATCGCCGAAAAGAGTAACTCGTCGCTTAACACCTTTTCTCTTATATAACTCAATGGGGATTTCTTGTATTTCAGTTAGTATTAAAGTGTCGGGCTTGCATATTAACTTGGTAATTCCACACTGAATTTCATACCTTACGGCTTATGTGCAAGCAGCTTCGAGGTAGTCTGTGTTTCTAAATTCATACGATCAAATACAGTCTCATTTCTGTTTGTGAATGAGCTTGAGGAGTTTATAATTGAAGACTGGTGGATAAACTTCTGTCTTTTGTGGTTAACTATTAAGTCACTAGTTCATAAAAGAAAACGAAAGTTTTCTTCAGCAGTACGCACTCACCCCTCTGCCAGGGTTCAAACTCACAACCTTCCGATTACAAGGCTAGATAGCACGTAGACCATTCAGCCACTCACTGGGAACCACCTATCCAATGGGCAGTCCAACTCCTGCCAGTTCACGGTATAACGCGACTAGTACTAGCGAATGTCATCTCTGGAGAGTATTTGTCCTCACATCCGACCCTCTGTACTCCACTGATCACGGCTTTTTACTACCAGGTTTTCCAATGGTTCTTCATGATGATATCTTGTAACCAATTAAATTCATGCGAACCTACAACAGAGAGTGAATAACTGAGACCTACAAAGTGTTACTTGTCTCCTGCATCTAAGAAAACCCTCTGCATGAACCTTTAATTCAGCAATTACCTAACTGCTAATATCTTTAAAAAACAGTATCAAAATCCCTGAAAAGGACACTTTATCCGGCGTCTCTGAAAATAGTGCTCTCCAGTTGACCATTACTTTCCAACAACTTGAAGAATAAAATGCCACACTTGGAGAACTGCATACGTCAAGGAAAACATTTCCAACAGGTTAGTGGGGACTTTTATCAACTTCTGCCTTCACTGGCTCCATACTGAAGACCAAATGACTGGTCAGAATGAATTAGTAACAAGAAACTATGGGAACAAACTAACCAAGAACTTATCGCTCAACAAAAGTGCAGGAGAAAATAAAGATGGATCGGGCACACACCACTGAAGTTACCGTTGTGTGACATAGCTTACCAGGCTGTGCCTTGAGTGAAATCCGAAGTGGAAATGATGAGTTGTGGATTGATCCGAGGGTGACATGGAGGAGATCGTATGGCGAAAAGGAGACGGGAAATCATGGGCCTAGCTAAAGAGGACCACGGAGAATAGTACAAAGTGGAAATGTATTGTTGAAGTCTTATGTTCCACTCGTGACCAGTGGGGTACAATAGGTCGGATGTGAGGATAAACATTCGCCAGAGATGACGTTGGCTAGTGCCTGTTGTGCTACATCATGCGTGAATTGGCAGAAGTTTGTATTCATGAACTGACTGGCCGTCGGATTGGCGGGTCTCAGTGGGTGGCTGAACGGTCTACGAGCTAGCTCACCTTGTAACCGAGAGGTCATGCGTGGTTCAAACCCTATCATTTGGATAGGTAGGTACTGATGGAGAGTCCCAAACTAGGCTGACGAAGCTGGTGGCTGTCCAGTACTCGAGTGGTGGTTTTCCAATGGTTCTCTAACCTATATCAGCTCACGACGAAATCCTGAAAATAATAATAATGTGTAAATACCAGTTCATCTGCTGCTATGGAGTTATGTTTTTTAATCGTCAGAGTCTGGATTTGTCCAAAAGGATGTAATAATACTAAGCTGAATGGTTGCAAAGAGGTGGAAGGGCAATAAGCGGAATAACTGCACCTCAAGTCAACACTTTACATTATACATCTCTATAATCTCTTTCTTCGAAGCTTTCCATTTTGTAAGGCGATATATAACCTAACGAAATTGTTAAGTGGCTGCCTCCTCTTTTTTGTATAAGCTATAGTCATTGAAACAGAGAAGCCATTATACCTCCATTATGTATTTTGACTAACACCCACTAATTTTAACATATCTACATTTATTCTACCAGTTAGTATGCATTTATCCTGCTTGTGACTGGCCGAGTAGTAGGCCGCCCTTATATGCGTCGGTGGTACAGTGGTTAGGACTCTCGCTGACCATGCACATGGTCCGGGGTTTGATCCCCTGCCGACGCACACCTGATGTCAAGGGTCGGTCTGAAAAATTTGGGCTACCGATATCACATGCTAAAAATTCCATACTTGTACCAAAAATACGGTGTGGAATCGAGCTGTAATCAAAAAAATAAAATCAAAATTTTAAGTACAAATTTATAAAAAAGCCTGCATTTAGATTTTCCGATTTGACCAAGGATGGATGTCAGTTAGAGAACCACTGTATGCCACCAGGAAGTGCTGAACAGCTGTTTCGTCAGCCTGAATTCTCGCTAACTCTTCAGCTGTACGAACCAACTGGCTTTCAAACCATAGACCTTCCGCTTAATGGGCGAATTCATATATCTTTCAGCCACTGGGACCCGACTAAATGGCCTGCCCATGAATTCTAACTTCTACTAATTCGTAATTTTCACGCGACTGGCATCAGTCAATGTCATCGTTGGGAAGTATTCATGCTCACTCCCGACCTAATTTACCTCACTGGTTATGACTTCTCAACAGAACTCCAGGAAACTCCGTCCTGTAGCAAATCACTAGCGAGCATCAGATTAATTTTCAAGAGTTGAACAAATACCCGCCAACAGTGACACTTTTTGGTGCCAGCAGCTCTAAAATCATGAATTAGTAGAAGTTAGAATTCATGGGCAGGCCATTTAGTTGGGTCCCAGTGGCTGAGCTTGCCTTGTAACCGGAAGGTCGAGGGTTTGAAAACCAGTGGGTGCGTACTGATGATGAGTCCCAAAATAGGCTGACGAAGCAGCTGTCTGTCCAGTAAGTACTCCCTGGTAGTTTTCTACGTGCCTCTAAATGATATCAATCCGTGGTCAAACTTGAAAAACAAATCATATCCCTACAAGCCAACTCTTGAAAATTGTGTATAATTGCGGCTGTACAGCTGTAGTCGGTGAAATAGCCGAAGACAGTTTCTTCACTGAATCACGTGTTTCCCTCTCTCTCAGGGATAATAATAATATGGAGGATTTAATCATGAGCTGACACAAGTCAGAGGACCACTGGAAAACCTGGGAGTGTTGGACAGCTGCTTCGTCCTAGTTTGGGACCCTTCAGCAATAGCACCTATCGAGGTTCGAACCCAGGACCTTCTGGTTACAAGCCGAGCTCGCAGACCATTGACCCACTGGGACCCAGTCCAATGGTTCTTGAATTCTTACTTCTGCCAATTCCCAACATACGAACAAAATCCCTACAAAACCAATACTTGAAAATAATAATAATAATGATAATAGAAAAGCAGTTGCCTCAAGCTGATTCAGGTTCATTCACTGTTGTATTACGTCGACAGCGTTCCCTCTTCTTATTATGGGGTAACAAATTCTTACTGACACACACTTAGACACTTATTCCCATCCAACTTTGAAAAATTTTTTGATGTCCACCTCAAGTTTTAATATTTACTGTAATTCTTCTCTTTAGTAATTATGGGATCTCATGATTTTACTAAAGTGTAATCTTACTTCATTTAAACTTCCCTCGCTTGTTATATTCACCTCATTAAAACAACGAGAAAAAACAACTAAAACACTGAAAAAGAAGATTTGCTTTTAACAAACAGAATGAAGAAGAAAAGAAAAATACTAATATCACGCTGTTTATGTAGACATGCCGAAAAGAAAAACAAGTTTTTTGAAGGAAGACTCACTTTTTATTGATTTATACGAATCTATAATTGAAAACAATAACCACCAGAGTATATTGTGTGTGTGCGTAAGTAGTTTTTGTTTCTTCCACCAACTCCAGATGTTTCTCTTCTCATCATTTGCGGAAGTTGGTGTTTTTGAGAATGATAACTATATATATATATATATTTCAGAGATTTTGTATTCATGGTATTATTATTAGTAGTATATGTATTTGTACTCAAAGATATAGAAAAAAAATAGTTTATCGTTGGCATTTTTTTAAAAGAAAAATTGACTTTCAGCTGTGTTGAAAATCACAGCTGATGTCTGTACACAACACACTGCTGACTATCTGTTGTGTATTGGTTATGTTCTCTAAGTGTTTGTTCGCGCCTCTTTCTTCTTTTGTTTGTTACTCATGGCTAGTAGGTAGAATTAATTTAGTCAAGTGGGAATATTTTAAATGAATTTCTCATCTTTTAAACTAATTGGGTGGCTAAATATTTTCAGAATACATACATATTGTTTGTTATGCATAATGAGAAGAGTTTCCTTACCCCCCACCCGACATCCTCTGCTCACCTTTTCCTAATCACGTAATTTCATGTTGCTTATTTGCTGTCTCATTTCAGCTCTTTGAGTTAAGATTATGTTTAATGTTAGATGTTTGGAGGTTATCACAGAAGAAAGCCTTAGACCCTAAGTTTCAAGGTTTTTTGGTACTGATTAGTAAGGTCTGATGTCCCGTCACCCAGTGTTGAAGTCAGAGATTTTACCACTGAGTTGTTCGGGCTCAAGATTCACCTCCTGTAACAGTGTGCTAGATACTTAGATTGGATACTAGTTAGTAACCAGTGTAATATGTCTAATCCTTTAATTGGTGTAGACTGATTTATATCACGTTTTGAAAGGACGCGCATACAACGACCTATGTACCTTGCTCCGCACGAGCAGGTGAACTAGTATATGCACATTGATTCGAAAACGAGCTCTCATTATCGCACTAACCCATCGCATTAGAAAAATCTGCAACAGTGATTGCTTGGAAGACGAGCTCCTATTCCTCAAAAATATCTTGGCTCGAAATAGTTACCTGGCACCTTTTGTCGACTAGAACATGAAACCTAAACCAAAAAGAGAAGAATGCGATTCAGCGCTGAATTTCAGGGGAAATTTGGCAGCTGATATCTGAAAGAGGAGAATGTCCAGCTCTTTAAAGAAGACCCTTCCCTACAGCGACACTAAGAGTGATTTATATCAGTCCAGTTTTTGCAATGTGATCACCATGGTGATGGGTGACTCGCCGTCATGGTGAACTTTGAATTGTTGACATCAGATGGTTGGAGGCAATCAGCCACAGGAAGCCCTACCTTAGCTAGGTTTCATGCTAGTTGGCACTCACCAGTCAGCAAAGCGTATCTGTAATCTTGAGGGAACTCATGTCCGCTGTCACCCAGTGTTGCACTTAGAGGCGTTACTATTGAGTAATTCAGGTTTATGGGTAAGTTCATTTAAAAGTGTTGGGTACTCGTAATGTACTTCGTAGCAATATTTGCCTCTTCAGTAGCTTTCACTTAGACAAAAAATTAAGTTGGGGAGTTTTAGGCACAATATTTGATTAACATATCTGCTACTTTGTTGAATTGTCAACAGATTACACGGCCAATGCTTCACGAGATTTAGAAGCATCCAATCTTGACCCTGATATGGTTGATTTAATGATTCATTTATTATTATTATTGTTCCCTTGGGTTCCTAGTGGAACATAGGGCTTCAACTACACGCCTACACTTGCTTCTGTATTCTCCTGTGCTTTTCACTTGCATCCATGTTAGTCCATGCTGTTTCAACTCCTCTTCACACGATCTCCTCCATGTCACCATTGCACTGACGTCCCACTCGCCGCTTCCCTCTCGGGTTCCACACGGAGGCCTGACGCGCGATGTCACCCAACGGCTTCCTCAGCGAGTGTCCAATCCATCTCCACTTTCTCCTGCATATTTGTTGAGCGATTGGTTCTTGTTTTGTTTGTTCCCATAATTTCCTGTTGGTGATTCTTTCCGACCATCTGATCTTCAGTATAGAGCGAAGACAGTTGTTGATAATGGTCTGCAACAGGCTGTTGGAAATATTCTTTGTGACCCGCCAAGTTTCTGATCCGTACATAGAGAGGAACTGACTTGACGTTTGTATTGAAAATCCGAATCATTTTGTTGTTGATGCAGGCTGAGTGACAGCGGAAGATTTCCAGATTGGTTTCAGGTTGATGAATGTGTTTCCCGCCTTCCCGATTCTCGATTTGACATCCTCGTCCGTTCCTCTTGTAGTGTAGTTGAGACAATGCTCCCTAGATAAGTGAATGAAGTAACCTCTTTCAAATCCCTCCCGTTGATGGTGATTGGCGGTGGATGTTGCTGCTGCTGTTGTTGTTGTTAGTTGGTTATTTTCATAACCTCCGTCTTGTCTATGTTCACCTGGAGTCCTGTCTTCTCTGGCTGCTTCTTCGACCAGTTTGTCGGTTTTCGCTTGTAAGTCTTCGATTTTGTGTGACATCAAACATAAATCATCCGCGAAATCCAGGTCTTCTAGGTTCTTCACGTCGGTCCAGGATGATTTATTTACGCTGGTAGAATAGTAGCAAGTCACGTAAAAGGTCGAAATATGATCCCCGGACAACGCACCCCGAAACTTCCCCCTAGTTTACCCAGAAAAGAGAGAAGTTTTGGATGTGTAAAGCTAACAACCCTACTCCGCGAGGACAAAAACGGCGCCGCTACTGAAACTTCAAAATTATGATCTAACTTTAAGACTCTTGGTAGAATGGAGGCATCCTCTGCTTTCAATCACGTATACCCTTCAAACATGCAAATTCTGATACCTTTTTTATAATTTAATATTTCTTTCTAATTTTAGGCAACTGAAACTTTTTCACACACACACACGGTTTATCAAATCTAACTAACATTGTAAATGGATTATTCAAATGTGAAAGGCGGTCGATTGAATGACAGTTTTAGCGGGAAAAATGAAATGAACGATGATCAATCTACTGTACTGCTTAAAACTAATGCTAATCAAATGAATTTCAACTCCCTTATCAATCAACAAGCTGTGAAATCATGGCTGCCATTGCCACATCCATGTATATTTGCATCGAATTGGTCATCATCCGCCTTTCAATTTAATTTATTTAAACAATATCCATTCTTTTGTCTTAATTCAAATGCTACGCCTCCAATGAATGTAATGGATTCAGACGTAAGAATTCACCAATTTGGAACTGTTACAAAAGAGGCAAAGTCGAGTAATAGTCATTGTGTAGATGACAGTGAAGATAACGAAGTGGTTTCAAATAATGTGAGTTAGAAATTCGTTGCTTGTGATTGATTCCTACCTCAGTATTCCTTACTTTTTAGAACAAGACATTAAAGGTGAACAAAAATATTGTTGTTTTCAATTAGATCTTCTTCAGGCTTTACTCTAATTTACATAGGTTTATGTGTAAAAATTTTAACCAGTGATGGCCATTTTGTGGATCGAATAATAATATTAACCGAAGGTAATGGAATTAATTTGAGAGAACAATCCTAGTGTCTTTGCTTACAACAAAAGAAGTTTGTTCTGCCTTTGTCGACTTCCCTTGCCTTGCGTGGGTAAAGTCTAATTTTGTGCAGTTGGTTTTTAAGGATTAGTTTTCTTTTTACAAGTTGATCACGGATTGATATCAGTTAGCGAACCATTGAAAACTAAGAGGTAGTACTGGACGGCTGTTTCATCAGCCTAGTTTGGGAATCATTGGCAGTACGCAACCACGGCTATAGTTCGAACCCAAGACCTTCCGGTTACAAGGCAAGCTAGCTCGTAGACCATTCAGCCACTGGGACCCGATTCTTCAATGGCCACCGCATGAATTCTGACTTTCACCAATTCCTGATTTAGCGTGACCCGAACGTGTGTCTTCGGTGGGACATCTATCCTCATACACTTGACTGGATGGACCTCACTGGTCACGACTTCTTACTAGAACTCCAGGAAACTCCATCCTGTAACAAGTCACTAGTGGCTGAATGGTATGCGAGCTTGCCTTGTAACCGTAAGATCCTGGGTTCGAAACCCAACGGATGCTTACTGCCGATGATTCCCAAACTAGGATGAAACAGCTGTCCAGTACTCCCTAGTTTTCAATGGTTCTCTAACTGATATCAATGAGTGATCAACTCGTAAGTTCTAATTAAAACCCTCCTACGCTTTCTTATTTTCCATTTCCTTCTTACTTTTACAATATTTATTTAAACTCTGATTATCTGCCCACTTCACCTTTAGTATTACGTAACTTTTCAGTTTGACCTCATTTATTTTTTATTGAATTGTCTGCAAATGCACACATTACTACCTTCGGTATTCTTCTCATCGCCACCCGCATAAACCTCATTATTATTTTATCATTATAATCATCATCGTTATTACTGACGTTGAAAACACTTAACACATTATTATTTGATCCACAAAATAACCGTCATTTGTTAAAATTTTTCTATATAAATCTATGTAAATTAGAGTAAAGCCCGAAGAAGATCTAAATGGAAAAACTATTCAAGTATTGGTTTGTAGCAATTTTGTTTGGTTGGTTGGAAGATTTCATCATGAGCTGGTATTGGTTAGAGAACCATTGGAAAACCAGCACTGGAGTACCGGACAGATGTTTCATCCTAGATTAGGACTCTTCATCAGCAGGCACACACCGGGGTTTGAACCCACAACCTTCCGGTTACAAGGCGAGATATCCCGTAGATCATTAAGCCACTGGGATTCGATCCAATGGCCATCCCATAAATTCTAAATTCTGCCAATACTTGAAAATTGATCTGACGCTCACTAACGACTGGGGTTCTAGTGGGTAGCTTACACCAGTAGAGTACAGCAGGTTGAAGGTGAGGGCAGTTACTGATCGAAAAGGACGTCGCGAAGTGGTCACGCTATATCGTACGTGAATTGGCAGAAGTTAGGATTCATGGGCTGGTCAACGGACCCGGTCCCAGTGAGTGGCCTAATGGTCTATGAGCTACCTCACATTGTAGCCAGAAGGTCCTGGGTTCGAACTATGGCAGTGGGTGAGTATTGATGAAGAGTCCTAAACTAGGGTAGAAACAGCTGTCCAGTACTCCCTGGTTTTCCAATGGTTCTCTAACCGATGTCAGCTCATGATGAAAACACTATTGTTCGCTTATATGTCTTGTTTTAATATTAGTAATGGAAATATTTAAAGATCCCTTCTTTTATTTGAACGTAAATATTTCATTAATCTGATACTTTTTTTCATAGTGGAAGAGTGGAAGAACACAGGCTCTTTCTACGACTTCAAAGCTGTCCACTCCGTTATCTGTCTCCATAAAATTTTCTAGAATTATAACTTTAAAAACTTCAAATGTTACAATCGACCTTGAAGTATTGATTAATAACACCGGTGAAAATATTTGTATTAGGAATTACTTTGAGAAATCTAATTAACTTGGATTTATTGTTCAGACCTCCACCTTGAGTCTTATCATGTTAAATACTATTAAATACTCTTAGTTTAATAATTATGTAACAACAGAAGACAAGGACCAGGCCACAGAACGTTTATTACGGAAAATCAACACGTATTTATAGATTTTGATGTACATTATTGTAGATTAATGTTAGTAGAAAATACAGTCTGTTGATTAGTTGTTTCTCACACAAAGTTAACCTTGCATCTCTTGTGGCTGTGTCAGTTCATCTATATGTTAACTGTAACCGCCTGTCCACCTTGACCTTGTTTTCACATGACTAACATTGACCTCAATTACTGTCAACCAATTTGGCTAGCAACCATCTCTCACCACAATTAGGCTTATCTTTGCACAAACTGATTGAAAACTGACACAAATGTTGCAGTTCTTAGTGTTGTTGTGTTGAATTACGAAGCCTTCATTATCCTTCTAGACATTATCCTTTAATAAAAGTCCTCACTTTGTTGAGTTTAGCACTGGAGATGTTGTCTACATGAGTAATGAAGGTTGTGCTTATGGTTATACCGTCCAGCTTTGGAAACGCAATAACACCGAGAAGATTCCCCCGCACGCACAAACATTCTCTATCATGATTGTATTGAAAAGTAAAGAAGAGCCATTCAAATTCTAAGCTTGTTTAAAGTAAATCAATATGTTCTCCATCTAGTTTTTTTATATCGACCAGAGAAGCTGACTATGATAAGATGTTTTCCAGAAGTGTTTCTCATTTATGACCTCGTACAAGATTGATTGGACAACTGCTAGGTCTTGTGGATAGATCAGAAGTTAAAAGAGATAAATGTCTGATGAAAGGAGATAAAGTATTTCTAGGTTATCCCGTTTTGTGTAACTTCAGTAAATATAACACCTAGACTAGCACCATTACCAGGAGATGTACAGACATTTCAGTGTAAAAGTTGGTATTACTCACAACGTCGACCTAAATAAAATTTAGAAATGCTTGGTATCAAAGATGATTTGTTGCCTTTCATCTATGATCTTTTTTAGCCGACACCTTTTACTATTTATATATCAGTGATATTGAAAAATAACAGAGTGCATTGAAGATGTGCCACCGAAGCCCTATCTCCCACTCGGAACGCAATAGTTTGTAAAGAACTGACACCAGTTAGAAAATCATTGAAAACTATGGGGGCTTTAGACACTGTTTCATCATAGTTTAGGACTCTTCAGCAGTGTGCGCCTTTGATAGCATCTGGAATTTGAACTCAGAACTTTCAGGTTCCATTGACTTTTCAGTCACCAAGTCGAAGTTCAGCAGCCAATTTTTTCTAATTACTGTCAATTTCATACATTTATTCCTCCTAATGAATTTGAATAAAGCAAGAACAACAGCTTTTGCAGAGTAAAATCGTACCATCATTTATTCCGTTGACTACTCATCAGCTGCGTACATGCCAGTCATTATTAAGTATATCTACAGAAACAATTTTAACATACTTGCCCACACATAGTTCATTTTTAAACAAAAATCAATCAATCAATGTATGCATACAGTACTAATATGTATAATAATAATAATAATCACTTTAACCCAAACACTAATGATCATACACAATGGAAACTTTCAACTTTACGTAATCAGATGCAAGAGAGGTGAAAATATCCATTTACCAGGGCAGGGCAAGGAAAGACTGATAACTGCTTCTTTGTGAATGCATAAATCAGGTTGCAGTCGCTTGATGGAGATGGCTTCAGCAAACTTGAGGAGAATTGAACTCTTTTGCCTATTGAGTGTACCGTGGATGTCAGTTCAAAATTATCAATAAGCAAAAGAGTTCAATTCTCCTCAGGTTTGAAAAGCCATCTCCATCAAGCACCTGGAAACTGATTTATGCGTTCACTATGAAGCAGTTATCAGTCTTTCTTTGCCCTGGTAACTGGATATTTTCACCTCTCTTTGGTCCGCTTACGTAATGTCGAAAGTTTCCATTGTGTATGATCACTATTGTTCGGAACTATGTTTATTATATATATATATATATATAAATATATATATATATATATATTAAGAGCACAATATTCAGCGAAGAGACTCTTTTCAACGAATTTATTATCAAGCTGTACAATCGTATATATATGGTTTTTTTAAAGAAATTATATCCGGTGAGGGAATTAGGTCAGAGGTGTGAATACATGAAATAATAATAGTAGTATGAAATGCAATTAAAATATTTGTGATTATAATCATAGTTTAATGTCAATTGGCACAATAATTAATGTCGTATATAGAAAAATACATAAGGTGTATAGATTTTGGGAAAGGGTACATAATTATAAGATTAGTAGACGAATATAAAATGTTACATAACATGGTATGAAATTTGATAAGACAGAATTCAATATTGTAAAAAATATAAAAATATAAAAATTTATAATTTTAGGTTTAAAATGTCAAGTGGGTCAAGTGAAAAAGATTCAGAGTGAGAATAGTAATAATAATGATAATAATAATAATAGTAATAAGGGAAGAGTACATAGAATAACTAAATAAACAAAATAAATAAATATCTATCCCTCTACGGCCAAGGCAGAAGTAGGGATTGTACATATTTCTTTTGTACACAAAGGTCTGGCTTAAAGTCATGAATTGCCAAGGCCTCAGCTGTCTTTAGAAGTCTGTAACGAATAGAACGCGGGAAGTTGGCATGGATTTTATATATGATCTTAAAATCATGGTCAGGGTTAACAGAGTGACAGAAGTCGACCAGGTGTTCCAAAATAGAGCTTCTCACACACTTCCTTTCTCCCGTATAAAACCAAGCTGGAATATGTCCTCGTATTCGTGTTGAAAGCGTCCTCTGACTACGGCCACAAGAGCAGGTGAACTGATAGATGCACATGGAGGCGGCCAGACGGGGTAGCTTATCTTTTATAGAGGTAGAGAACAACTTGCGGCTAGTGAATGTCATATGTAATTTTGCTGCATAGAACGTCTTACTGACTGATTTGGAGAGACGATTTTTGAGCATATCTGAATCTTGATCACCTTTAAATTCCAAGTTCATGAATAAGGTTTTCTTTGAAACTGTGTCGGTAACCAATTTAGACTGCTTTTCTTTAATGTTGCTGTCAATAAATCGGTTAGGGTAACCATTTTCTGCCAGCGTGGCTTTTAAGAAATCAAGTTCCGAGTCAACGGAATCAGAACTACAAATTTTCCTTATCCTATAGCAAAGCGAATGAATTAAGTTCCTTTTCCTGGAGATAGGCACCCAACTGTAAAAATTAGTTAGTTGTCCGTTCCATGTACGTTTCCGGTGGATAGATCTTTTGAGAGATCCGTCATCACGTCTACTAAGGCACACATCAAGAAAGGGGATACTTAGTTCAGATTCCTTTTCTACGGTGAATTGTAAGGAAGGATGGCAGTTGTTGAAAGTAGACAGGACATCATCAAGGATTACATTTTTATCGCAGATAACGAAAGTGTCGTCTACGTATCGTTTATAAATGTCAAAATGACCGATGGTTTGACTAAGTTGAGAATTTTCAAGCTTAGCCATAAAACAATCAGCCAACAAGGGACCCAGTGGTGATCCCATGGCAATGCCGTCTCTCCGTCTAAAGATCTCATTATTGAAGGTGAACTGAACATTCAACGTACATCTCAATAAAAGCTCTTTGAGGTAGATGGTCGGCAGTCCTATTTCTAAACTATGTGTATCAATATAATCACAGATGAAGAGGCTACAGGATTTCATCATTAGCTGACATCGGTTAGAAACCATTGGAAAATCAGCACGGCAGTACTAGACAGCCAGAGATTTCGTCAGCCTAGTTTGGGACTATTTAGCAGTACGTGCGCATCCGACTGACAGGGTTCGAACCCACAACCTTCCAGTTACAAGGTGAGCTAGCTAGTAGGCCATTCAGCCACTTACAGTCAGTGCATGAAATCCAACTCCTGCCAGCTCACGATATGGCGTGACCAATATCATCACTGGCAAGTATTTGTGCTCACGACCGACCTGCCGTACTCTACTGGTCACAACTTCCCACCTGAAGAAGAGATGTTGAAATAAAAAAACCGCCATTATTGTGATTATTATTATTGTTATCGTAAGGAGTTGTGGCACTCATTAAAAATAATGCCTTCTACTTTCTTTTAATAGAGTGAACTTACTGCCAAAGACGGAGACAAGTCAATCACAGAAAATGAAGCTGAGGATCAGAATACACCGTAAGTAATACAGGCTATTATATAACTATTATTATTATTATTCAGACAGTCTGAATCTTTTCGGCTGTCTGAGCTAGTAAGATCTCCTACAAACGAACAAAAAGGCCTGTTCAGTATTTTGATTGGACACTTGTAACTAGTGTGATGTGTCTAGTCCTTTCTTTGATGCAGACTGAATTCTGTCAGTCAAGTTTACAATGTGGCCACCATTCTAGGTAGCTCACCATCACGATGCACATTGATTTGATGATATTAGATGGTTGGAGGCAATCGGCACGAAGCCTCACCTGACCTAGGTTTCGTGCTAGTTGGCACTCGTCGGCAAGGCGTATCTGCAACCTTGAAGGAACTCATGTCCCTTCTGAGATTCGAACCCGCGAGTCCGAATAGCTCAGTGGTAACGTCTCTGACTGCAGCACTGGATGAGGCGGGTTCGAATCTCAGAAGGGACATGAGTTCCTTCAAGGTTGCAGATACGCCTTGCTGACTGGTGAGTGCCAACTAGCACGAAACCTAGGTCAGGTAGGCTTCGTGCCGATTGCCTCCAACCATCTAATAGGCCTGTTCAGTATTTACATGGATTTGATCTGGTTAGGAGACACTAGTGTTTGATGTAAGCATTTTTCTACTACTCACATCGACAAGTACTATATTTCATCATGTGATTTTCACTTATGATGTGAAGCAAATCTTATATTGCGATATAAATATTTTGTGTTTGCAAAGGAAATGCTATTAGATTCTCATCTCTGTTCCCTTTCTTCTAGGTTCTTTGTTTCATACATATAATACCCATTGATAACATTCAATGCTTCGTCATGTTGTATGATCGATTAATTGGGGTGGGGGTGGGGGGTGGTAGAGTGAGAGCGTCAGCTAATTAATTTAAACTCATTCAGAAGTAGATCAAAAACCTGATTATTCCTGATCTTATCCTTTAAAAAGATCACTGGTGTACAACATTCTTAAATGTTGTTACATAATAAGTGGGGAGAATTTTTTGTTTATTATTTCCATTGAAGAACTTTAATAGAGCAGGAACAAGAAGTTGAACAGGATAACATCACGACATTTTATTTGACCATTGGGTTTTATCAACTCCACACAACTTAAATATTAACATACAAAGTGTTCACATACTTTGGTTAGTGATAAGGGGTTGTTTTCTAAACTAGCCATAAAGCAGTCGGCTAGGAGGGGTCCTAGGGGAGAACCCATTGCTACTCCATCTACTTGCCTGTATATTTCCTTGTTGAAACTAAAGTATGCGTTGAAGGTGCATCGTAGTAACAGTTCTTTCAGGTAATCGATCGGTATACCGACATCAGTGCTATTGGATTGAATGTAGTCACAAAGGAAACATACGGTTTCTGTCAATGGAACGTTGGTGAAGAGAGAGACGACATCCAAGGAGACCACTTTCTTTTCTGCTACGTTGACATTCTTAATTGAATCAACAAAGTCGAATGTGTCTTGACAGCTTCTCTTTCACTGGCCCGAGAATCTCCACCAGCCATTTCGCGATTGTATGATATGGGGAATCTATCATATCTAGTATTGGGCGGAGTGGGACGTCTTGTTTGTGCACTTTAGGTAAGCCGCACATGCGCGGCGTTGTAGAACCAGATGGACGCAGTTGTTCGTATAGTTTTGAACTGATAATGGATTCGTCTTTCATTTTCTTCAATATCTTTGTTAGCTGGAGCTCCGTCTGTTTGGTGAGATCCTCTAGAAGAGATACTTTGGTTACTTAGTCAGATGGTAACCATTATTTTGATTGGACACTAGTAACTAGTGTGATGTGTCTTATCTAGTCTTATCTTTGGTGCAGACTGAATTCTATCAGTCAGGTTTGCAATGTGGCCAATTGCGAGCCTGAATAGCTAGCTGTCAGTGGTAACGTCTCTCTCCGACTGCAGCACTGGGTGATGCGGGTTCAAATTTCAGAAGGAGGGACATGAATTCCTTGAAGGCGGTAGAAGATAGGCCTTGCTGACTGGTGAGTGCCAACTAGTAAGAAACCTAGGTGAGATAGGGCTTCCTGTGGCCGATTGCCTCCAACCATCTAATGTCATCATCAGATTAATTGTGACCATTATTATTACGCAACTGAATGCACAAGGAGTTGAAAGAAAGTCACTCCAGGTGTCTGTAAGCTTGCTGGTAGATATATGAAAAGGTTACAAGAATACTATAGAGTCAGGAGAACAAGTTGAGCATTAATTAGGGGTGCAAAAAAGAATAAGCAACACATGCATCCTTGAGGCAACCGATATCTCATTGGAGGTTCGAAACTCCCATCACTCAATGCTACATTCAGGGATATTTTCACTTAGCTTTTCAGGCGCATAGTTGACCTCCTGAAGACACTCGTTGATTACTAAGGAGTAACCGATGTCATATGTCTAGTTCTAAGTGTTGACTGCTGACTGAATCCTACCAACCAACCCTGTTATGACCCAAATTAGGTGACTCGTCGTTGCAGTAGTCTTTGTCAAAAGGACTTTACAATAAACATTCCTGAAAATTGTTTCTCATAAATCTAATCTAGTGACAATTCTCTTACAGTACTTTGATATAAAGCCTTTGAATTCTATGATTGTAATAATTCAGTGATTCAACAGCTCAGTGCTTAGCAACCACCCAACGCTCTCCGAAATTAACCTAGTTTACGGGCGAATTTAGTAATTTTAATTTCGATTGCAAAGAAATTGCACTGATCAAAACATATGGAATGGACGAAACAGACGTCGAGTGCACCCTTGATTTCCAACAGTCCACCAATTGATTTCGGTACATGACGAGATCCACCTTGAAAATCACTCAAGTCCTTACCACCTGAGGGCTTAAAACATACACGAAAAGTATTACTATAACTAATAGATAGTGCATTTCTTGAATAATAATTCTTTACAGAGAAAATCTTCTGTGTGTGTGTTGTGCATAATCACACGTATGTGCGTCGGTGGTTCGACAGTAGAATACTTTCCAACCACGCACTTGGTCCGGGGTCCAATGCCCAGCCAACGAACTCCTAAACCTTGCTTAACTGGTAGTAAGCTCAGAAAAGACAGAAGGTTGGGTCTGAGGCTGTTAATCCCCCCCTCCGGCCGCAAAAAATAATAACTCTACTTCTACTGAAACCTCAGGGTTCACTGGGATCGCAAAGGAGTAAAATAAAAATAAAATAATAAAATAGTAAGCCAAGAAAAGACAGAAGATTTGGTATTAGGTTAATCGCCTAGTCCTTTGAGAATATCACTGCTACTAAAGCCTCAAGTTATTATTATTGTTCCCTTGGGTTCCGAGTGGAACATAGGGCTTCAACAACACATCTCCACTTTCTTCTATTTTCTGCCATCCTCTTCGGCTAGGTCCACGATTGCCCATTATCTCCCATTTCTTCCTAACACGATCTCCTCCATGTTACCTTAGGACGGCCAAATTGTTGGATAGTTGAAGGCAGGCGGCAGGATACCTTGGACCATGTTTTCATGACTATTTGCATTTGCTAGCAAAGCATATCTGCACCCATGAAAGAAGCATTCACGTATCCATACCAGCCAGCTGCGAAGCTGCAGTCATTGTCACTGAGTAATTTAAGGTAATAACTGACCGCCTGTAGAACTACGATGGTTATACAGTGATTGGTCACTGGGGTGTAACCTATGTCATACCATGTGTCTAGTCCTCAGTAGTGTTGACGCTGAATGAAGTCTATCAGAAAAGTTTTCACGTCTAAAATAACTACAACACAACTCCACTTTCTTCCATTTTCTGCCACGCTCTTCGGCTGGGTCCACGATAGCCCATAATCTCTCATCCCTTCCCCAACACACGATTTCCTCCATCTCAGCCCCCTCACTGACGACCCACTCGTTGCTTCCCATTCGGATTCCACTCGAGTGGTGGCCTGGCACACGATGTCATTCGATGGTCTCCTCAGTGTATGCCCGATCCATCTCCGTTTTCTCCCACATATTTGTTGAGCGATCGGCTCTTGGTTGGTTCGTTCATCGTCAGAGTTTCTTGTTGCTAATTCTTTCTGACCGCTTGTTATGCAGTATGGAGCCAGCGAAGGGGGCAGCTGTTGATGAAAGTCTGCTGTAACCTGTTGGAAATCCTTTTCGTGACACGCTGGCCAAGTTTCCGACCAGTACAGAAGGACCGACCTGACATTGGTGTTGAAAATCGGATCTTGATCCTTATCCTGAGTGCAAACTGGTTTCAGACTGATGAAGGCGTATCTTGCCTTTCCGATTCTGAATTTGACATCCTCATCCGTTCCACCTGTAGTGAAACGATGCCTCCTAGATAATTGAAGGAGGTAACCTCTGTTAAATCTCTCCTCATAGCATAAAGCCTTATGTACCTCTCGCAAAGCAATTATTCCTTATCTAAGTCAGTATTCTGTTGTCACCAACCCATGTTTTCTATTTTGTAATTTTGTATTTTCAACTATCCTTTTCATCTCACACACACACAATCAATCTCTGCTTCATTTTCAGGTTGTTAACCAGCAGTAATCATAAAGAGGGGAACAATTTCCTCCCAAAAAAGTTTACAACTCGTGAAACCACGAATTTTTTAAAATCATGGTTAAATGAGCATAGACACAACCCGTATCCTACAAAAAATGAAAAAGTTATGCTCGCTTTGACCACTAAAATGAGTCTGACTCAAATCTCCACATGGTTTGCTAATGCAAGAAGACGATTGAAAAAAGAGAATCAAATGACTTGGGCACCGAAAATTCGACACCACAGAATATCTATACATTCTTCAGTGAATGGCAGTAATACGCATGGTGGTGGTCGCATTAACCGTAGATACGACTATCACAGTTCTCAAAGATTCAGTAATAACAGTAATAGCCTGTCCAGATTCAAGTCTACACCACAGACAGATTTTTTGACGAATCAAATTAACTCCAGTAGCATATATCAATCACATGAAGACAATACATCTCTGTTAAGAAGGCAATTAATTTTGGATCAGTTATTACGTAACAATAAACAACAACAACCACAAGAGCTGTATTCATCACAGTTTAACGATAATTTAAAAAGAACTTCCAACATTTTATCGATTAATTCCAATTTTACTGAGATTATCCCTGTCCTAGGTCATGTATCTGTTAAAGGAACATCTAACAATCACAATGTCGACAGTCCAGCTGATGAGGCTGATGATGACGAAACTCGAATTCATGTCAGTGATGAAATAAGGGATAATGATGAGCATATTTTGTTGGATGATAAGAGTAACAGCCAAGATACTCCACGAATTCCTGCCAACAGACCAACTGACGATGATGATGATGGCGCTATTCCTTGCTCTACAGCATCTTCATTGTCTTCTTCGCCTACATCAGCTAAAAATGCTTCAGATAGAAATCTTCAAATGAACATCTCGAAAATTTGGTCAGTTGCAGATGTGATTGATTAATAGATGGGGGGGGGTGGTGGTGAAAAAAAGTGATCAAAGGTGAACAGGTGATATCATGATGAAATAATGTAAAAAGAAGGTTCTAGAGACATGGAATATCCTACTGCAAAACGTTGGATAACGCACATAATATATATAGACAACGTGTAATGTGATAATAAAGACATTCGATTTTTTTATTTGCTTGTTTTGTTTTAATGAGGTCACTTTCTGAATGCTTTTTGTAACTCTCATTAATGCGGCACTGTTTATGTCGTTAGAAAGTTCGTTGAACACTATGAAACATTATGACACTGGGCTGTGATATGTGGGGATTAGGGGAGATTCTTCATAAGGAGCTAATATATATGCTTCGGTGACACAGCGGTAGAATGCTCACCGACCACGCCTAACGTGGTCCGGGGTTCGATCCCCGGCCACTGGACGCACTCCTTTATCTCGCTAAGCCAGTAATAAGACTGGTAAAGAGGGAAGGTTGGGCATGAGACTAGCAACCCCATCCCGTGAAAATAAACACCACTGCTACGGGAACTTCAGAGCTGTAGCTTGAAGCCCCCTATGGTCCACTGGGAACGTAAAGGAATAAAAAAAAATTATGTCTAGTTTGGTAGACAAAGTTATGTTATTGAGCTGGTTGATTTAATTGAGAAGCCTTCGTCGTCCCCCACCCTCTCTTCTAGACAACATCTACAGCGCAGGTTTCAGTATGAAATGAACTCATTGAAATTCTCCATGAAATGACGATGAAATTGTATCTCCCTGCTGACAACCATTGTCGTGACTCGTTGTTTGTTAATTCACGTCTCTATTGATCAGTTTAATTCACTCGGAATTTGAACTTTCTTATCGTGTGATTTACGCTTTATTAGTTGGTAAATTTGGTCTATAGAGGTAATGTGTTTGTTAATTGCTAAATTCACAAGATAAGAAGAATTAGAGGACGAAATTCCACTCTTAGATGTCTATCAATAATATAGGAAATTTAGAAACACAAGTATGTAGAAAATCAACGTACACAGACCAAATACTCAACTATAATAGCAATAACCCAATGACCCACAAAAGAAACTGTGTGCAGACATTGTTTAAAAGAGTTCAAACACACTGTAGCGCTTCTGTGTTGAAGAGAATGGAGGAAAAATACCTACTAACTGTCTTCAAAAAGAATGGATATCCCCCTCACAATTTCATCAGAAAGTGTTTAAAATCGAGTCATGACACCAACAAGAAACCATCATCAGAGACCACAAGAAAATTCATTCCACCATATATAAAAAAATATCTCTGAAATAACAGCTAGAATATTGAAACCGTTTGAAATAGATATAGCACACAAGCCAGTCCAATCGCTTCATTCGATATTGTGCAAACCGAAAGACCCAACAGAAAAAGAAGAAAAGGCACAAACAGCGAAGAAAATTTTCTTTTCGACGATTCATTTTCATGAGCTGTACAATCGTAATTATAATTAACAAAGAAATCTTTAGACCAATCAGATACTGGTAAATTTTGTCCTTAGAAAATTGTATTATATAATGTAAGGTGTAAGAAGGGATAACTAATTGTAAGTTAGAAAGGAGACAGAAGTTGGCATGACGTAATAAGTGTGAGATAGTGAATAATCAATAATCTCGTGTAAAATGGACAGGAACTAGTGGAAAGGCTATAAAGTGTTTTTGTATAAAATATGTATGAAAAGCAATGTTATTAATAAACAGTAATAGAGTGGTAATAAAATATGGATGATGGGGACAATAATGATAATAAAAGTATTAATAAAATAAAATAATAATAGTAATAATAGTGCGTCGGTGGCACAGTGGTTAGGACTCTCGCCGACCATGCACATGGTCCAGGGTTCGATCCCCTACCGACGCACACCCGATATCTATGGTCGGCCTGCGAAATTTGGGTTACCGATATCCATGCTGAAAAATGCCATACTTGTACTGAAAATACGGTGTGGCATCAAGCTGTAATCAAAAATAAAAAATAAAAAAATAAATAAAGGAAAGAAGCAAAATTGTGATAAGAACTTTACTCTGGCCATGGTAAGGCAAGAGAATGTATGTATCGCTTTTGTATGCAGAGGTCCGGTTTCAGATCTCGAATAGCTAATGCTTCAGCTATGTACAGATGGCGAATCCCAAGTCCCTTTATATCATATTGAAGGACTCTGTGTAACACTGTGAAGCATTCATGTGGGGGTGCTCGATGTCCAGAGATGACAAGGTGTTCGAGGATCGAGCTGTTGCTATTCTTCTTTTCTCCTCTGGCCAACCAAGCTGGGCAGTGTTCCAGAATACGTTTTTGGACTTGACGTTGCGTACGGCCAATATACTTTGCTCCACACGAGCAAGTAAATTGATAAATACACATTGAGGTGGCCAAAAGCGGTATCTTGTCCTTAGCGTTAGACTGGATTAACTGTCTACAGGAGAATGTGATACGTAGAGTGGCTGTTGGAAATGTCTTCTTCAGACATTTAGAAAGGCGGTTTCTGAGAATTTCCGCTACGACATCACCTTTGAATTCTAGGTTCATGAAGAGAGTCTTCTTAGGAACCGTTGCGATGTTTGACACCGGGGGCTTCTCCTTCATGTTTCTGTCAATAAATCTTGGAGGATACCCATTCTCTAGTAGGTATAACTAGTACCATTTACAAAATAAATAGCATGTATGAACCGTAATAAACACTACATCGGTGAAAGCGGGTATCCTCTTCGAATCCGAATACAAGAACACAAATTGGCTGTAAAAGGACATGATATATATTCTTTCAAATCAATGCATGTAGATAATTACGGAAATCAATTACATGATTGGGATAATGTAGAAATTTTAAATATAGAAAACATCGAAAGTGCAGTCAGGGAATTTCTAGAAGCCTGGTACTAAATTGAATCACCCAGCGATTAACAAACACACTACTTACTATAGACCAAATTTAACAGCTAATAAAAAGTAAATCACATGACAAGAAAGTTCGAATTCCAATTCGATGGAAATGGTCAATAGGGACGCAAATTAACAGACAATGAGATAAAATGACATCATTCTCGGAGATTTTCAATGAGTTCATTTTATACTGAAACCTGAGCTGTAGATGCTGTCTAGAAGAGGGGGGACGAAAGCTTCTAACTGAATCAACCACCTCAAACGGAGAACACCACTTACACAATATCAAGACAAAGCGCTCCACATACGACTAGGTTCTTAAAATGAAACACCACTTGACTTTATAGAGTTTTATTGAGGAGCATGTATATTTCTATGTATTGCCGATTAGCCTGAAGACTAAATTATGATTTTGAAGCGTTTAAGACATGTCAAAACATCAGTTCAGACAATTTCTTGAGACAGGAAACAACCTTTCCTGATGTGTGTGTGTGACTACAAATCTGCTAATCCCTTGTATCTAAATATTTTTGGCATTCAGAAGTACACAGAACCTCAAGGTCATTTAGAGTATATATATGTATAATTAGAGTTTAATTGGTGGATGGTGACTAGCAGTGGAATCCAGGATGCGCATTTCATCCTATTTGGAACTCGTCAGTGGGTGTACCTGCATTCCCCAATGAGTGATGATGTTTCCACCGAGGCTCGAGCCCAGTGCCCATAGTTTCAAACGCCAAAGCTTTATCCACTATTGACATGTCAACCTGAGACCAAGCACTTCGGTCCAATCAGTCGACGGGAAAATCTGAAATTCAATTATATATATATATATATACATACGAGACAGGAAATTTCTCTACATAAACGGTCTGTTTTCTTATCTTCTTGTATCACGGGTTCGGGGGCATCGTATCGTATCGTGTCGTTGTTGTTGCTAATAGTGATTAGAACAGTAGGCTGGCGAAATGAGTAGGTAGGAAGTGTATTAACAGTCTTATCAAGAGAACCATTGAAAACCAAACGATGCTAGATACTTGTTTTGTCCTAGTTTGGAACTCATCAGCAGTATGCACTTATGACTCCAGCCAAAGATTGAACCTTGAACTTTTAAGTTGCAAGGTGATCCTGTTGGCCAACTAGCCAGCCAGCCAGCCAGTCACTAGGAGAGCCACCTCCAGTCACTTATCATTTATTCAAGTTACTCTGAAAGTTGATCAGTTAAATGCTACATTAAGCCATTAGTTATTCTTTCTCCTTCCTTAATCACTTGTCGAAATCACCGTTTAGTGTCATTATGAAAATATTATATATATATATATATGTAAAGATATATTTATATGTAAAGATATATTTATATGTATATATGAAATAAATTCAACCGGAAACAGATTCTCATTCATGCTTCAAAGCATTATATATATATATTACAGGAAATGAATTAAAACAAAAAAAAAGATTTTCATTTTTATAGACAAATTAAACAGTTAATGTCTCTTTGTTTCAGTGGAACAAACAGTAATACAGATTTTCTTTTCCATATTCGCTTTCATTACATACAAGCGAAAAAGAAAACAGTGTGGGGATAATCTATCGTAAACTGGTATTTCTCCTATCAACATGCATTAATCAGATGTGCTTTTCTCTGTGTGTGTTGTTTTTTTTGCCTTGTTCTGTTATTTTTCATTTCATTTCATTCATCTACTCTACCTTCCTTCAGTCGAGTCGAGTCGAGTTGGATCTCCCTCCCTATCAACCCTCCCCCGCCTTCAGCTTAACTCGACCGTTCTGTTTTTTAAGGGAAGTCATGTCAAATGTAGTTGAAACTGCTGCTACCGGGCGGAGAGGGGATAACAATTATTTAGTAACAGCATTTATTCGATTATATGAATCAAAGAGTGAGTTTTTAAGTTGTTTTTTTTTTACCGATGGTGACTGTTGCTTGTTTGCTAACTTGTTTGTTCGTTCGTTTATTTGTAAAGGAAGAAATTAATTGCATTTGTAAAATTGACTATCGAATGTAAATATACACATGTATATCTGAGTGATTAATTAGTACTGAATGAATTAGTGCGTAAAATTTTAAAAATACATATATAATAAACTAATTTATAGTGATATTTTAAAGTTGGATCAGTTATTACAGCGGTGGGAAACATGTGAATACTAACTGGACAGCTGCATACATCCATAACCCTACAGATAGGCATTGAGCACATGACCTACAGGTTTCGAGGGAAGACTATTGACGATTAAGTCACTGGGAGGGAATTAAATATCTCATACCTTTCTGATTTCTTACAGGATTTCATCATGAGCTGACATCGGAAAACCAGCTAAGGGCACTGGCGGACAGCTGTTTCGTCAGCCTGGTTTCAGACTCTTCAGCAGTACTCTCCAACCCACCACCAGGATTCGAACTCAGGACCCCCCCTCGGTTATAAGGCGAGCTATCTCGTATACAATGAAGCCACTCGTACCCGCCAATCCAATAGGCAGTCAGTGCATGAATTCCAGCACCATCCAGTGTCGTCATCCCACACCCGACCTACTCTACCTTAATGGTCTCAAGTTCTCATTAGAGTCTCAAATTAGGCTGACGAAACAGCTGGTCGTCCTGCAGTCTCAGATGGTTTTCCGATGGTTCTGTGACCGATGTCAGTTCATAAAGAAATCCTGCAACTAATCAAATCCTAAATGCCAATTTCAGCAAATGTCATTGACGATTATATATGTTCACATCCGAATTGGTCGACCCCAATGGTCACGACTTCTCGGTTGAACTACCAGCGCATACATCCTGTTGTCGTCAGTAAAGAGTGAGCATTCTGTTAATTTCCAAGCATTGCTTTCTTTGATTTCGAATCAGATCTAAAAGTGAATTTAGTTAGAGTAATAGTGAAAAATAGGGATTACTGAATAGTTGTTTCGTCCGAAGTTGGCACTCAACATCCCTGCGCAACAATTACTCAGCTGGGGTGAAGAAACTGCCCAATAATTCCTTCTTTTCTAGTGGCTTTATAAGTAAAGTCATTTTGTGATCTAAATTAGAATCAATCAAATCCCTGCAAACTGACACTTGGAAATCAATATTCATGTACTTAAATATTTTTTTAAATGATCCCCAAAAAGACGTTTGATTTTATCATACTACTTGCAAGTAGTTAATTTAGTTATGCGAAAATTTGACATCACTGTTAGTTTGTTTATTAGATGTATCACATATTCAGTGAAACAGTATTATTTACTGGATGACGTTTCGAACAAAATTTATTACTGTTCATAATCATATCATCAATTATAATCACACGACTTCGAAACTTCAGAGTCGTGTGATTATAATTGATGATATGATTATGAACAGTAATAAATTTTGTTCGAAACATCATCCAGTAAATAATAATACTGTTTCCCTGTCTGTGTGATACATGTAATAAACAAACTAATTTGGAATTACTTACTACCATAGTGCCAAAGTTTTACAAATATATTAATTTGACACTACTACTTGAAAATAACATGCATCTTACACCGTAATGAATTCATTTTCGCATTTCTTATTACCAAGCGTATTATTAAAAGATTGCATTAATTTTTGTTTGAATTCAATGGCCCATGAATTTAAGGTGGTCAGCACTAAACCGTAGGGAAGAGAGGACTTTAGGTGAATAATAATGAGGACAGGCAGTGAAGATATCCAGCCAATAGCAGCATACACCAATCACCAACAGTGGGAAAAGCCCAGGCGAAGTTGTCTCTTTTACTTGCCTAGTGGGGCTACAGGCAACACGGATGACAATGGCAAGACCAAAATACCAAAACCGGATAGAGACAGCAAGACAGATGTTCCATAGTATGAAAGCAGTGTGGAGATCTGCAGCACTCAGTCCAATGACTGACTTTCTGACTATTTTCAACATAGAATTTTGCATAGTTATGCAATAGCTTGGGTTGCTACTCTCCATGCACCACACAAAGCAAGAGAAGAGAGTACAGAGGGATAATAAACACCAGTGCAAGGAAAAAAGAATAAAAATATGGAAAAACAATAAAGTTTTATTGGATATTACTAACAAATCGCAAAGAGTGAATGCATTTGCGCTATCATTGACAACGACGATTTTGAGCCATTTCACCAATTGTCTCCACCCATTAAATCATCTTACTACCATCCTGAAAACCGCAACCAGACAGGAAGTTTACATCTTCCTACGTGTCTGGCTTAAACTAACTGTTATTGACTGAAGTCATGTTTTGGTCCGAACACCACTAGCTCTTTTCCAGCCTGATCTATCCTGCCCATCGAGAGAAGTGGTGGCTAGGCATGCGTAACACATGTCCTAACCATCTCAATCGGTGTAACTTCACAGGTCGTCGACTGATTTTCCCTCTAACCTCAATATTAATCACCCTAATATGCCACCACCTAACACACACATAGGAGGTAGAATACAGACAAACACCTACGATTAAGGACAGCCAACTAACCAGGCTTTTCATATCTTCCATTGTCAATGGCTATGTCTAACTGACAGCCATAAAGGAGGATGGAGCGAAGTGACTGCCGAGCAGTAGACACGTCCTTTCGTCGACAACCAACTAGGCAACCGGATATCACGTCTACTAAGCCAGAGATGGCGTAACACTCAATCTAAAGAAGTACAAAAAGTTCATATTCTACCGTTGGCTTTGAGAATTCATCTACACGAATTCTAAGGGATACTAAGTACAAAAGCCTGAAGGAATTTTGGCCAGACATTGACCTAACTAGATGCTTCTCAATCTTCGATGTGCTCTTGAACTGATCAAATTCTCGCCTGACTAGACCAACTTGTTCCGTTCTATTACCGTTATGTTGCTTATTACTCCTATTAATATCGCTGCTGCTGATTTATTCCTGTACGTCCCAAGGGAAAAGTAGGGCTTCAAACTTGAGATTTGAAGTTTCTGTAGCAGGGGTTTTATTTGTTTATCACACGGTGGGGTTGTTAGCCTCACTCCCAGCCCTTCCTCTTTACCGGCCTTACTACTGGCTAAGAGAGGTTTAGAAGTGCATCTGCTGGGGACTAAACCTCGGACCACGTCCGTAGTTGGTGACCATTCTATCACTGGACCACCAACGCCCAGTTTGTTCTTAGAATCTTGAATACTTCACACTTTCATGTTACTGGTATATGGCATTAAATAATGAAAATAATTAGTGGGATATTTAGCAAAGTTAAACTTTAAGCAGCATTAACTATCAACAATAAGCAGGTGACCTTGAACGCTCCAATCTCATAAAGGAAGCATTTTTGGATATGGAATACATACATTAATGAATAAAAAAATGCATGAAAACTGTATAAACGTGTTACATAGGATACCTTTCTCTCCCATGCAATAAAAACATATCCAAGTTTAGTATAGGAGTATCAATAGAAAAGGTACACCACATCCTATACATATATGTTCATCTAAATAACTATAAATGACATCATTTTGTGATTCTTGAGTGACTCTAATCTTGTTTCTTAATCTTCCCCAAAATCATTAGAATGGCTGACTCTATGGTGAATATATCCAAGGGATGACAAGGAGTAATAACATTTTCAATCATATGTGTGTTTTATAGATCCTTGTTTCAGTAATGAATAATAATAGGTATTTGCTGTCATCTCGACTAATCTTTTCCGTAGATACGTATCATACAAACCAATCACCGAAACATTATTTCCCATATTGAGTCATAAGAAAAAGGCACAAATAGCGAACAAAATTGTCTTTTCGACGATTCATTTTCATGAGCTGGTGGAAAGGCTATAAAGTGTTTTTGTATTAAATATGTATGAAAAGCAATGTTATTAATAAACAGTAATAGAGTGGTAATAAAATGTGGATGATGGGAATAATAAAGATAATAAAAGTATCAATAAAAAAAATAATAATAGTGAACTTACATAATAAAGGAAAGAAGCAAAATTGTGGTGAGAACTTTACACTGGCCATGGTAGGGCAAGAGAATGCATGTATCGCTTTTGGATGCAGAGGTTCGGTTTCAGATCTCGAATAGCTAATGCTTCAGCTATGTACAGATGGCGTATGCGAAGTCCCTTTGTACGACATTGAGGGACTTTGTGTAACACTGTGAAGCATTCATGTGGGGGTGCTCGATGTACAGAGATGACAAGGTGTTCGAGGATCGAGCTGTTGCTATTCTTCTTTTCTCCTCTGGCTAACCAAGCTGGGCAGTGTTCCAGAATACGTTTGTGGACTGGACAGTTTATCGACTTCCAGAGCTTTATCTCACTAATCCGAAAGAGAAACCCGGTACGTACGTTGTGTTCAAGGATTAGAAAAATCTGCTCGGAAGACATGGTAGAGAAAGAATTAAATTTATTACGTTAAACCCCACTAGAGAATGGGTATCCACCAAGATTTATTGACAAAAACATGAAGGAGAAGCCCCCGGTGTCAAACATTGCAACGGTTCCCAAGAAGACTCTCTTCATGAACTTAGAATTCAAAGGTGATGTCGCAGCGGAAATTCTCAGAAACCGCCTTTCTAAATGTCTGAAGAAGACATTTCCAACGCCACTCTACGTATCACATTCTCCTGCAGACAGTTAATCCAGTCTAACGCTAAGGATAAGATACCGCTTTTGGCCACCTCAATGTGTATTTATCAATTTACTTGCTCGTGTGGAGCAAAGTATATCGGCCGTACTCAACGTCAAGTCCACAAACGTATTCTGGAACACTGCCCAGCTTGGTTAGCCAGAGGAGAAAAGAAGAATAGCAGCAGCTCTATCCTCGAACACCTTGTCATCTCTGTACATCGAGCACCCCCACATGAATGCTTCACAGGGTTACACAGAGTCCCTCAATATCGTACAAAGGGACTTCGCATACGCCATCTGTACATAGCTGAAGCATTAGCTATTCGAGATCTGAAACCGAACCTCTGCATCCAAAAGCGATACATGCATTCTCTTGCCCTACCATGGCCAGTGTAAAGTTCTCACCACAATTTTGCTTCTTTCCTTTATTATGTAAGTTCACTATTATTATTTTTTTTATTGATACTTTTATTATCTTTATTATTCCCATCATCCACATTTTATTACCACTCTATTACTGTTTATTAATAACATTGCTTTTCATACATATTTAATACAAAAACACTTTATAGCCTTTCCACCAGTTCCTGTCCATTTTACACAGGCTTATTGATTTTTCAAATCTCACACGTATTACGTCATGCCAACTTCTATCTCCTTTCTAACTTACAATTAGTCATCCCTCCTTACACCTTACATTATGTATTACAATTTTCCAAGGGCAAAATTTACCAGTATCTGATTGGTCTAAAGATTTCTTTGTTAATTATAATTACGATTGTACAGCTCATGAAAATGAATCGTCGAAAAGAAAGTTTTGTTCGCTGTTTGTGCCTTTTTCTTATAAAGCATTATTTACTCGTCCTCGACCACCGTTTTTTTCTTTAATTAAACGGTTTCATCTACGCGTACGACGACACCTTCTCCTTGGAATAAGGAAGTGAGCCTCTCCATTTTTTCTAGGATGCGATATACCTGCAGCGCTGGTACCACGACAATGCTTTTAGTTTCAGCAGCTACAGCTCTCACAGGCTGTTTTAAAACCCAGAGATGACAAATATACGCAATGTGGGTTAATGACAGATGGGACCTACCAAAAAAATGTTCCTACGAAATACTAGAATCGTCAGCTTACCTTCCCTGACACTAACTCCCCTCTAACAAATTCTCAAGTATTGGTTTTTCTAGGGATTTCTGTTTGATTGCATGGAGGATTTCATCATGAACTGACATCAGTTAGAGAACCACTGGAATACCTTGTAACCGAAAGGTCCTGGGTTCGAACCCCAATGGGTGCGTACTGCTGGGGAGTCCCCAACTAGATTGACGAAACGGCTGTCCAGTACTCCCAGTCGGTTTTCCAGTGGTTCTCTAACTGATGTCAGCTCATGATGAAATCCTCCATGCAATCAAACAAATCCCACAAAGATACACACATCCATCAACTGACCATTCAGCCACTAAGACCCGATCCAATGCTCCATGAATTCCCACATCTGTCCATTCATGATATATATTTAGCGCAACCGCCAGTCAATGTCGTCGACGAGTAACTGTCCTCCTGTCTGACTTGGTGAACCGCGCTGGTTACGACTTCTTTTTAGAACTCCAGATAACTTCTGGTATAGAGTCAGTCGGTAGTGAGCCTAAAATTCATGACATAGGAGATTTATTAATAGAAAATGGTAAAGCGAGTTTAGAAAGTATTGTGCAAATCGGTTTACGATTGGTCTGACTGGAATTTAGACAGAGACATGAGGTCAATTGACTGTTTGCTTCTTCCGATTACACTGAAGAAGTCAATTCAGTCAACTTTGAGACTGAACGATTCATAAGGACACGTTGAAGTTTCAGTCCACCGTTCTAATGGTCCAACAACTAGACAATAAGGACCGATTCATGAATGTTATATTTTCAGGATGACCTTGATAGTAAGCCAGTAAAACTGCTAGCTCAAAGCACAACACTGTTCTTGTGGCACATAGTGCTGATATGCATCTGTAAGCAGCATATTGTGGATCGTCTTCTGGAAAACTCCTGAATAGTAGAGCAGCAGATGAACTAGTGAACAAGTGTCGCGGAGAAAATTGTCAATCAGACTGTAGAAAGCATGAAATGACGAAAATGCAAACAGGACACAAAAAGCCTGTGTAAACTGGAGTCTCACTGCCTATAAACAATTCTACATCAGAAAGGCATGTGCTATCCACTGAAGTTTTGCAAAGTATACTACTTGTAGATTTCGTCAGTGGCACACAGCCAGTCGAAATTTGATTCCTGAGTTCTTGTTTAAATGTGCGAAAACAGAAACTGAATTTAAAACCCCGATTCATATCTTTCCAGATGTTTAGAAAACAGAAAGACTGAGTAGAGAAATATTTACTTTTCAATTAGATCCTCATATCTGGCTCTACTCTAATATATATATATATATATATATATATATATATAGCATTTTTATTACAATACACAACAGTTTGCCAATCAAGTGCCGATGTGTTTGTTAATAGACAGAAGACAAGTAGTTCAGCGAAGAGTCTCTTTTCGGCGAATTCATTTTCATAGCTGTACAATCGCAAATATATATGGTTGTTTTGTATGTGTGTGTACATTAAATTTGTCAAACGAAAATACAATTAGTAGGTTCAGATGAATTGGATGTTGATATAAGAGAGTAGTAACAAAAGTGATGAGTTGTCACAAACGATTGTTAAAGAAGAGTTACGTAATAACATGAATAGTTTAATGAAAGAGTTGTACTCAGGGTGTACATGGAAACAAAATATACGGAATTACACAAGGGTTTTAAGTAGAAAAATAAGCATACAAACAAAAGTTAAGTCAAATCAACACAGTTGTTACCATGGGAGTAGAAGTGGTTGAATAATTTTCTTTTGTATGCACAGTTCTGGTTCCTCTAGCTTGATGGCTAGGGCTTCTGCGATGCAAAGAAGACGGAATCGTACTGTCTTTGGAAGGTTGTTGTTCACTTTGTAGATTACTTTGAAGGAGGCGTTTGTTGAGATGGAATGACCAGTGTTGACGAGGTGTTCTATTATTGCACTCCTTATGCAGCCATTACTTCCTTTCTGCAGACACGCTGGATAGTGTTCTTTGACCCTTTTTGACAGGATACGCGTTGAATGACCGATGTACCTGGCTCCACAGCAACAGGTGAACTGATATATACACATAGAAGTGGTCAGGTGCGGGATCTTGTCTTTTGGGCTTCTGCAGATCAGCAGGCAACTAGAGAACACTACTCTCACTGTTGCCGCAAAGAAATTTCTTCTTAAAGAGGTGGAAATTCTTCTTCTAAGGACGTCACTGAGTTGGTCTCCTTTGAAGTCGAGGTTTATGTAGAGTACGTTTGTTTGTTAACAATAATTAGTCAGTGTCAAAATTTCAATGGGGTGATATTTAACGAAGAAAATTAATAAACACAATTAAAAGGTAGAAATGGTTACAACAAGTGGATTGCATAATGCATAATTTTGGGAAAAATGAAGCGTAATTAAGGAATTAGCGTGTGCACAGATTGATCACGTAACAGATTATTAAAGAAAATAAAATGATTAGGACAATGATAATTTGTAACTAAGGGTGAAGTGGTCATAAGAATAAAATAATTTGGACAGTTATAATTTCTATAATTTTTAAAGGTTTAGGGGGAGGGGGGGAGAAGTAGTCCGGTTTATACATTCATGTAACGATGGCCAAGGTAAGGAAAGTGGCTGTACAAATTTCTTCTGAACACACAGGTTTGGCTGCTTCTTCAGGTGGATTCCTATTGCTTCAGCTGTATGTAGGAGACGAACTCGTAAAGCAAAATTAAGGTTAGTAGGAATGCGATAAATAATTTTAAATGCAGTATTAACGTCAACCTTATGCTCACTATCTACAAGGTGTGCTAAAATAAAGCTACGAATAGATCTTGTTTGTCCCTTGCTTAACCATGCTGGATGATGTTCGGAAATTCGCTGGTGAACCTGCCTAATTGTACGCCCGATGTAGCTGGCTCCGCAGCTGCAGTCAAACTGGTAGATACACATAGAGGAGGAGGCAAATTTAGGTAGTTTATCCTTATTTCTCGAACGTAGAATAGGGGTGGTTGTGAAGAGACAACGTACTTCTGCTGCATAATAAGCTCTTTTAACTGCATTCTTCAGGCGCTGTGTTATTATTTCGCTGATGTTGTCATCGAGGAACTGCAGTTTTATGAACTGTTGCCATGCTAACTCTCCTAGGTGCTGAATTCGTATTTTTCTCAATGAACTTGTATGGATAACCATTTTTTCCAAGTAATTCTCTAATAATCTTAAGCTCCTCATTGAGACAGTAACAATGTAACGAAATAAATCTATTCGAAATGATACTTAACTGACTATTTGTTGAATTTCATTGAATTTCTTTATGCCATTTTTAAGAAAGTGTGTATTCACGTTTGGTAGAGTAAGCAGCCTTCTTTACAAAAATTGCATTGGAACATTGAAAAGCTTTTAGTTACAAGTTATGCTTAAAGAATACAAAGTTTTCCATTATATTTCTGGTTATGTGCGCAATTGCGTGCACCCAACTATTTTTGTTTTCGGTAATTTCACTGTGGTCTGCGATTTTGTAGGCGGTCTATTCATGTTAACTTTCAGTATTTTTAAAATTTACTGACAATGAAAATGTTTTCCAGGGAGCAAAAAAGTATTTTTATCACATCATTTGAGAACGTATTTCACTTTGGTTTGTGTTAACTATCAGTTCAAATGTCACCTGATTCAAGTATGTAGGTAAAGTGATTTATTGCTAATAAATAGATAGATAGATAGATAGATAGATAGATAGATAGGTAGATAGATAGATAGATAGATAGATAGATAGATAGATAGATAGATAGATAGATAGATAGATAGATCGATAGATAGATAGATAGATAGATAGATAGATAGATAGATAGATAGATAGATAGATAGATAGATGGATAGATAGATAGATAGATAGATAGATAGATAGATAGATAGATAGATAGATAGATAGATAGATAGATAGATAGATAGATAGATAGATAGATAGATAGATAGATAGATAGATAGTCAGACAGACAGGCAGATTCATTAACTGTAGGAATAATGAGTAGCATGGGGAAGAATTACCCAGTTTCTGATTTTCATTTACTAAAGTAGCCTGTAACATAAAATGTATTTGAAGAAAAAGGAGGAATCGATAAGCAAATGGAAATAGAGATTTCAGACGACTGATCACTACTGAATAAAAAATATTCTTTTCGATAACCAGATCTTCATCGTCAACTCAATTGAAGCTCAGCTGTTTCACTACCAACGATCAGTTTGTTTATCCTTGAGTACATAAAGACACTATGGTCAAGATACTTTTCAGCGTATAAGAGCTTAACAGTTTCGTTGTAGTGTGATTATCTACTTGTAAACTTACTTCAAACTATTGCCAACAACTACATCCTTCAGCGGTCCAAAGTATCATATTTCCCTTTGGCTAGTTGAGGTGGTGTTAAAAGCAACCTGGCCACCAGCCTAGGTGGTCCAGGCTAAAGAATCAGAAGATAGTGAGGCAGGATCGATAGCCACACATCAATCATGAGCATTATATCCAGTCGAAACTAACTGGAAACGAGTTCAAAATCGTTCAAGCAGCCTAACTAAATGCTTTCCTAGACGCGTACGAGATCGTATCGGTGATAATAACTTGTGATTGCATTGAAATTCTTTCCCGACTGAACTGTATGAATCTGAATAAAGCGGCCTAGTGAGTTTCCCTGTAGTACACTGATCAAGTACAGTAACTCTGCGACAGATTTGAGTATGCAGTGGAACAGACAAACTACGCAGTGAAAATGCCAATACCGGTTGTTCTGTTAAAAATGTATTGCAGTACCAGTGTACAGGAGTTATTTAGTCTGCCAGCTTACTTATAGATACAGTTTGTTCCGAAGGTATCACAAATTCGGCTACAGGTCAGATACCAAAGTGAGTGGCCACCCAAATGAGGATTATTCACATGTGAGATAGATGAATTTATTTTCAGGCTAATAAAAAGTAATATTTCTATTCCTTGGTATTCAGCCAACCTATAGCTTCTAAGTAGAAGTGATGATCGGACTTGGCTGTTCTAATAACCCAATGAACCATACTGGCTGGAACAAATGTTCTGCAGGTCGTTAATTGGGATAAAAGTGGAGTAAAGGCAGTCGATGCGTCTGTGGCACAGCGTTTAGGACGATCGCCGACCATGCATATGGTCTGGGGTTCGATCCCTGGCGGACGCACTGCTTTACCTCGCTAAGCCAGAAATAATGCTGGTGAAGGGGAAAGGTTGGGCATGAGGCTAGCAACCCTATCCTGTAAAATAAGCACTGCCACTAGCTTGAAGCCCTATGTTCCACTGGGGAACGTGAAGGAAAGAAAAAAGGTAGTCACCATCGTAGTTTTAATTCTGTGTGACTTACGTCTGTTAGTATCCTTATTTTATTCGGGAGTTCATTATTGTTTTCAATCTCAGTCTATCTACACTGTTTTGCGTCACAAATTAATTGCTTCCAGAAAACTTTGTTACGAATAAGCGGTAGAGGTGAAACTTCAATACTCGACTAGTTCCTAATCAATGATTCTTCATATGCATTTGCTCTGGGACTTTATGTGACAGTAAGAAGCCACTACCCAAAGATGCCCTGTATTTTCGTTATCTCTGTCTAAGGACCAATGGATTGCAACTCAGATGTAGTTAGTCATGAGTTCTAGCATTAAGTGAGTGATTTTAACCAGGAACAGTCAACATAATATGCCTTATTCAAACTTGGATCTTGACTACACAGGTAAGGTATCTAGGCTCTCCGGGAAGTCACTTAACTGGTTATTGGAGACTATTTGGTAGCAAATCAGACAAGCTGGACGGTCTTCCACAGCGCTGTGTAGATCCCTACCTATTTCTTGCCAATGTGCTACCTGGTGTCCTCTTTCTTCTACTCAAAGCTGTATTCAGATCACATTGCCGTTTACTGATACTGGGGTAGACGGATAAAGCACTACTTCTTCTTCTTGCGTACTTGTCTGGATTCTGATCGTGCATTAGTGTGTACAGGATTTCACTTCAGATTTGATGGTTAAAAACGCCAAAACGTCTTTCTCAACAGGTTTGCATGAGCAAACCATTTGTACTCACTAATGCAAACAATGTCAATCCAAGTTGGATTCAAGGCTACCTGTTAGCACCTGCAGCTGTTGTAGGACGTCATGAAGTTTGGAGGAATATTCCACCTAAAACTCTCGGATTTCTACGCACTCCTTACATATTCTTGACGTCAATTTTACTGTTGTGGTGAGAGCTGTCTGCTAGCCAAAATTGTAGACAACAGTTGACGTCAATGTTTACGTCCCAAATCGGAGTCATGAGAAAAAACAATAACAAAGCCTAACCTTGAGGAACTCAACAACCAATCACAACAGACTTAATGTGGGCGGATACGATTCGCAGATATATATCAACGGACTGTCTAAGAAACGGCAACAAAGAGATGACAGAATAACCTTCAGCAGGAAAACAACCAATCAGAAGACGTTGCTTCTCTGCTAACAATAACGCTAATAATAATGTACATAAAAATCTATAAATATCTCTTGATTTTCTCAATGAACGATCTGTTACCTGGCCCTTGTCTTCTGTCGTTACACTGTTTCTGTAAATAGCAAGCATGATCATAATAATTAAACACAGCCAGGCGTGATAACCAGAACACATGTGTAAGACGGGTGCAACAGATGTATCTGGTGACAGTCTGAAGATGTTCTAACTCTTCTCAGCCATCAGCAGCGTGAAACATGGTGTCAGCAAGAAGATTTCTGAAACTGGTGGTACCACAGTTAATCGCATACAAGGACACTTGGCATGTTAGGAGGAACATTTTTAAAAACAGAACTAGTCTCCAGTATTTTTGGTCACAGTGTTACATGTCACATGAACAGCATGTACTCAAGCCTAGATGACTTATTACTGGCTGTTTTTCAACATGATAACTAAACTTTAATCCGATTATTTCGGGGAGGTATGGGAAATTGGAAGTGTCTCTTCAGTTATATCTAAAATAATGGTTGTTCTTGTGCTCAGTGGGTATTAGAAAAGGCATGAAGAACTAATTCCTAAAGATTTGACTGGGTTTTATTCACTTCGCTGATGCACCAATCAATTGCTCATCCTTCATCAGTTTTTAGGATAATCTCATACGTGTTGCAGGTGACCAGTTATTATATTTCTTGTTATTGGGGTTATCTTCTGTTTGCCATCCGGTGCTGCTATTTGGAACTGTCTGCTAAAGAGAGTTTTCCTTAGGAACTTAAACATTTTTAAAGCCATACCAAAGGTATTTCGGGTACAAAATTACCTGTCACAACTTCTTCCATTCATCAGTTGTTTCTTCTCACCTTTCACCCTCAACTTCAACATCCATAAGGTTCTGAGTACATCTTCTAAGGATGTGAGTGGTACTGGTATGGATTTGCCATCTGCAGAAGGGAGTGTTTGACCTTTGTTGTGCACAGGATATCTTCTTACTTTGCGAAAACATACAGACTACTCAAATCGCACTTGATCGGTTGGCCATTAGCGTCTTTAAGTAAGGTGTACGCTTTGAACCGTGCAGCTGTAAAGTATTCTCGCAAGATTGATATGAACCTGTACCCGCATCCACTATCACAGGTGTGCTGTTAAAAGTATTAAGAAAGTTCACGTATCTCGTTAGTTGTGTGAGTTCTAGTGGAGATGTGATGGAAGAAATTTATGATCGTACAATGAAAGTGACGTTAGCATACCACAACTCAGGCAACCTCTAGTACAAACGAGACGTTAATCTGACCATCAAGGGTTGGGTTTACAGCTCTTCAGTCGGTTTCGCTTTATGTCTGTGAAACCTGGACATTACTGGATGAGTATATGTGGCCACTCTATAAATTCAGTCATCACCGCATCCATTGAATTGTCTAAATTTGATTGAGTGTTTTTAAACATGGTGTAGATACCATAGTGATACACTGACTTTGCTGACTTGGATACATTTTACGCATGTCTTACTAGCAGTTTTCACACGAATAGATTGCTATCTCTAGGTAAATGATGGGAAGAGTTGAGTGGTAGTCGATTTATGAAGTCCGAGAAATAAGGAAAAACTTCCTAAGTTCGTCTCCCCTGTGTGTATCTACAAGTTCCACATTCGAAACTACAAATTCTAGGTTTTGAGTCGTGTGAGGGCCACTGTCACTCGTTCCAGCTCATCTAACTGACGAATCCTTAGTAGGACGAAATGCGCGTCCTGGATTCTAGCCAAACAACTTTAGTGGTAACAATATTTGGTAAATGGAAGTTAACAACTGCTAGCTAAGCGTCAGTGGCGCAATGGTAGAATGTTCGCCAACCACGCATGAGATCCGGGGTTCGATCCCCGGCCACTGGACGCACTCCTTTACTTCGCCAAGCCACTTAAAAGGTTGGTAAAGAGGGAAGGTTGGGCATGAAGCTGGCTAGCAACCCCATCCCGTGAAAGTAAATACCACTGCTACCGAAAATTCAAGCCTCTATCTTGAAGCCCTATGTTCCATTGGGAACGTAAAGAAATAAAAAAAATAACTGCTAGCACTTTCCTGTATTCACATCTAGTCTGATGAGAGACGAAAGTCAAATCAACGGTATTGAGCAGTGGTGGATAATGAAAGCAGAAGTAATAAAAAAGCACCGAATTCAAGTAATACTCATCAGCTATACAGGTGTGTCAAAAAAGCAGGTTCTGAAACAGATGAGATTACTGAAAAGATCATCAAGAAGGTTACAAAAGTTGTCTCTGATCTAAAGTAAGTAAATTCAACTGGAACGAACGATTTGGCTGAGGAAGCAATCAAGGATGGCGGTAATCAGTAATCGACTAGGTTAATTCAAGCATTAATTAATGAGTTAGGATTCGTGATATTTACATGAGACCGGTATAAATCGTTGATCACACCAGAATATTAGATAGAAGTTAATTCTCCTGGTAACAGTCACAGGGGACCAGACTGACTTTCTCTTTATCTATGATTCTAGATTCCATCGAATTGCGAAGACTAATCGTGGCTTGGAAAGGATAAAATCGTGGAAAACTGTCAAGTTCCATATCCAAACGAGAGTGCATTGATCATATCTTGACCCTTCGATGGTCTTGAGAACGCACACACTTACAAAACCGTATAAACGTTTACAGAAACTTTCCTTTTAAGGTAACGACAACTATTGGTAGGCGTAAGAGATGTCCAGTGTCACCGTTCGTGTTTGAGTTCATTGTAGACATACTGGCAACCTCAGTTACTCAAATATTAACTAGCTGAATGTAGAATAAGCAGATGATATAGTCAATGTATCTTAAGATATTGACACCATACAGTCTTCTGAGTTTGTTCGGCACGTGTTTTACTAATATCAAATGCAAGATTACCCTACAGGATCTATGTGCTACACTGCCTGATGTTTTAAGGATAAAATAAGTGAGGTAGTCGACCACTTCACCTAACTACGAAGTTGATGATAAAGCCAAGCACATTTAGACAATAGGAGAAAAACATTGACTTGAAAACAATACAACCGAGTTGATAACTTGGTTTGGATTATGTGAACCAGATCACACAAAATCACCCATCACTCTTAAGTAAATTGGTGAATGGTGACCACGATGGACATTTCATCCTATTCGGGACCACTCATCATCTGGGTGTATATGCATTCTCCAGTGAGTGATGGTGTTACCACCGAGCCTCGAACTCAGTACCCATATTTTCAAACGCCTAAACGTTATCCACTAGGCCACTTGGGTGACAAGAGCCACATCTTGTGGTTAACGCTTTGGTGCTTGAAACCATGGGCACTAGGTTCGAACCCCAATGGAAACACCATCACTCACTGGGGAATGCATATACATCCAGATGACGAGTAGTCCCTAACAGGATGAAGGGTACATCCTGGATTACACTTCTAGTCACCACCCATCAATTCATTAATTAGACATCATCGAAGCATCTGTACAAGGAGCCCATATGTTAACCTGAGGCTGAGCACTTCAGTCCAATCAATCAACGGGAGAATCCAAATCGAAATAATTAATCACCCATCAGCTTTAATATTCGTGACTGTCCTAACTGCTTTTGTCTGTTCAGGTCATCATTTGATGTCAGGTTAAAACACACCATTTTTACATTCCTGAGTATCAATAATAATAACAATAAAACAAAAATAAAAATGGCATACGTAAAATAAATTATGCGAAAGTGATGAATATAATTAAAATATATAAGTGAATGAGTTGGTGCACAAACGAAAAAGATATAAAAGAAAGGATATTAGACTAAGATTGATGATTACTGATTTTATTGCAATTCTGTAATCAAGCTATGCATAGATCGATAAAGAGTAGAGGCGCCTATTTTAAAATTTAGTTGTTCTGCAATACCCGATTATGGTATGAACTCAAGAAACCAATCTCTACTTTACACTGCACAGCCGAAAACCTCGTTGAGACAGGCGCTATCAAGAAACGTTCTAAAAGGAGGGGAAAGATGATTTTTCGTCAACATTTTAGTGGTTCTACCAAAAAATTATGACATCAAAACTCAAAGCTACTGCCGTGAGGCAGCTGGTATATAGGCAAGGTACGTTTCTAAATGCGAAACAAGTACTGTAAGACAAAATTAGTTAAGCAAAATTCATCTGTAAAAAGTGCCATAGAATCAAGCAGGAGAATATTCTCACCGAAAGAGGTGGGATCAGTAGCTCCGTCTACAAGAGGCTTGAAGTTTTGATAGCAGTGGTGTTTATTTTTACGGGATGGATTGCTAGCCTCATACCCAACCTTCCCTCTTTACCAGTCTTATTACTGGCTTATTGAAGTAAAGGAGTGCATCCAGTGGTCGGGGATTGAACCTCGAACCATCTGCGTGGTCGGTGAGCATTCTATCTCTATGCCACTGACGCACAAAGTCTAACATACATGATGTCAATGTAAACGGGAAGCGAATGCTCTCCTTAGATGTTGCATCACTGTTCGCCAATGTACCACTTATGGAGACAGTAGAATTCATATGCCAAGAGATACTAGAATAGAAGTTCGATATCGGAATTCCAGTTAGTAAACTCAGAGAGCTGCTTCTAAGATACACCATGAACGTACACTTCACATTCAACTGCCTTAATTACAGACAAATTGACGATATTGCAATGGGTTCTCCATTGGGTTGAGTTTTGACAAATTTCTTTCTTGCCAAGCTTAAAAATGGTCCATTGAAACAAGTAATAGATAAAACTGATTCTTATTTTCGTTATTTTGATGATACGCTTACTATTCTTGATCAGAAGGCTGACAGGAATGAAATGATGCAAATCCGCCGCTCATCTTCACTTGTGAAGAGGAGTGTGATGGCAGACTACACTTCCTTGATATTTAACTGGGCCGATGAGAGGATGGTTCACCCAAGAGAGATGTTCATAGAAAACCTACGTCTGTAGAACAATATGCACATTTCTTCAGTTTCGTACCAATCCGATACAAAATCAGTTTGGTTAGATGCCTGTCGAATAGAGCAGAAAGGATCTGGACAGAAGACGCGCTAGAAAATCAATTAGAATATATCTAAAATGCGCTGGTCTAAATAAGTAATCCTAGTGGATTTATAAGGAGACACATAAACACAGCAATATGAGGCAAATTACTAGATAGCTCAACAAACGTATTACTGAGAATCTCCTTTCATGGTTCCGAAAACGTCAAGTAAAATCCATAAGAAGTTCTATTTTGTCTCATTTGATTGGTAGCAGTTACCAAGTGGACAGAAGAAGTGCTTTCAAAGTTATCTATCTATCGGATTCCATCGTACCTTTCAAACGGGACTCGAACCGACCTTTTACACATAGCCAAAGTTATGGGAATGAATTAGAGAAAACAATCCTAGTCTTTGCGTACAACAAAAGAAGTTTATTCTGCTTTTGGCTTAGGTAAATTATGATCAAAGCCCTCCCACCCGTTCTTACTTTTCATTTCCTTTGTACTTTTGTGATGTTTATTTAATCTCTGATTATCTGTCCACTTCACCTACCTTTAGTATTACGTAACTTTTAAGATTTGATCTAATTTATTTATTTATTGAATTATCTACATCTAAACATATTACTGACACCTTCGTTATTCTTCTTATCGCCTTCTTATCATTATTTTTGTCATCATTATAATCATCGTTATTACTGATATTCAAAACATTTAACACATTATTATTGTATAATGTGATCCAAAAACTCACCGTCATTGGTTACATTTTTTATATAAAGCTAGGTAGAGCAACTCCAGTGTGAAGTCAGTGCTACTTTATGGATCAGAGGCTTGACGCCGTGTCACGAAGGGCACTTCAAACAAAATACAGACCTTCATCAACAGATGTCTTCACTCAATACTACTCAAGATCAGATGGCCGGCCAGAGAAGATCAGCAGCAGGTAGGGATCTCTGGGAACAAACCAACTCAGCAGGAACCAATTGTGCAACAAATATGCAGGAATAAGTGGAGATGGATTGACAACACTCTGAGAAAACAAACCATCAAATGACATCACATGCCAGACCATCGCTCAAGTGGAATGGGAAGTGGTGAGTTAGTTAGTCGTCACTGCAAGGGTGATATGGAGCAGGTCATGCGTAGAGGAAATGAAAGCATTTGGGCAGACGTGGAGTCAGGTGGAAACGTTGGGGAGAACCGAACGCAATGGAGACGTGCGGCTGAAGCCCTGTGTTCCTCTAGGAACTAAAAGAAACAATAATAATAAAGCAATAAAGCTATATAGATTAGAGTAAAGCCTGAATAAGCCCGTCAAAATTATCAGGTGATATGCAAATGTGAAATTAATGATACACACTGTAGGGGGAAAACGTTTAATAATTAGTCACAAAGTTAGTTGAAATGTCCTAATAATTATAAGTATGATAAACAGATCGTTAAAGAGGGGTTTTTCGAACAATCCGTCCACTACATTTTGTAATCATAGAAAACTTTCGCCAGTCTCCATAAGTTCATTTTTAATTTCTCCAGTCACTGATACACAAGTCAGTTCGCTTTCAACAGTGAATAGTTTATTCAGTCTCTAGGCCAGACCTTCAGGTTTTGGGATTCTCCATGAACAAATTAACCATCCTTTCTGATGACATTGAACATGACTGGGTGCCTCCAGGAGATTTCTGATGATTTTGTTCACCTGTATGGATATTTGACCTGTTGATCATGTAGCCAATTCTTCATCGTGAAGTACAAATAGATACGAGTGTTAAACTTTTGGGGGCTGTTCGGTGTTCTTTTTGTTTACTGTATTTAAGATTGGCATATTTTCCTCAATGAATTGGACATATACAGACGTGGATACTCCTACTGAATTATGGCAACTTGGTAGCTCTACAGCCTGCAGATGAGCACTTTCTGAAGACATTTCAACGTCAATTATTTGTTTTGAACACTTTCTGGAGATAGTTTTCTCCATATTACTCGTAGCGTTCGTGTATAACAGTGACCCTCACCCCTCGAAAAGAATGTCGGAATACAAAATTACTCATGAGGTGTCAGACAATGATATCTCCATGTTTCAATTGATTCATAAAGGAAATCTCAATGAATCGTTTAAAGCGAAGGTAGAATTGAGATAAGGCTACCTGCTATCACCGATGATATTCCTGATTACAGTGGAATCGATTACGAAGCATACCGTGGAAAGTGAGAAGACTGAAATGTTTTCATCTGACATAAAGGCTAGAATACCTTAACTTTGTGAATAATTTTCAGTCTAATATCGCACAAACTAGAAAATTTACAGGAGAAAACAAACACATTAGCAGAAGAGGCGGTGAAGATAGAACCTCAGTTGAACACAGAAGTGATGAAGACATTCAACCAACGGGAGAAGTCTGAAGGAGGTCACCTCTTTCACTCATCCAGTCTGCATCATTTTCACTACAGGCGCCAGTGATGAGGCTTTCAAAGTCAGAAAGCACAAGCAGGACTCTGAAATCAGTGTGGTGGTCTACACCACTTACCGCAACAAACAAGATCCGAATTTTCGACATGAATGCTAAGTCGGTGGTTCTGTACAGCATAGAGACTTTGTGCATCCTTGAAAGCAGTTCCAGTAGGTTGCAGACTTTTATCAGCACCTGTTTTCCATCAACCCCGAAGACCAGACGGCCGGCCATTAAGGGTAAGAAACAAGCATCCCTGGCAGTCAGTGGATCCCCTAACAGTTTATTGCTTGACAAATATGGCAAGGGAAATGGAGCTAGATTTGGCATACGCGGAGGATATTGCACATCAGGCTCTGGGTAGAAACCCGATGGGTGGCAAAGAGTTAAGCCCGGGTTTGGGATTGATACAGAGAAGGTCATGTGAGTAGAAAATAAAAGCTTGTGACCAATCTCAGAGCCAGCTGAAACTAATGGCGAAGGAGAGAAGGCAATGAAGACATGTTCCTGAAGCACCATGCTCTTATCAGGACGCAAGGAATGAATGATAAAACGGTGAACTCACTGGCGACTAGAGTTCCTAGAAGACTGGTGTGCAAACGAAACTTCAGTCAATAGACAAGTGGATATAGTATCAATTTTTCAAGTATTGGTTTTTGTAGGGACTTTGTTTGATTGGTTGGAGGATTTCATTATGAGCTGGCGGTTGTCGAGGAAGGCGATGGCTAGACATACACATCTCTCTTAGTCGATGTAACTTCGTAGCCTTGTCTATTGATTTCCCCTCCCTTCTCAAAGCGATCTGGATGGACAGCCCTGATTTCAGTCGACAGAAGAAACTTCTCCATCCGCTCCTTCTACCTTGGGTATAATTTCAACTACAAGTTGTTTGTTACTAATGCCATTTATGAATTTTTGTATGGCATTTTAGTAACATCTTTTTCTTAACTAACCAACCCTTCATTTACTCTTTCTACCTATTACATAATTTATTTTGAACACTTGTCTATATGCTCTTTCATTTTCATACTATTTTTCTGGGTGTCTTTCATATCATGCAACCCTTGTCAGTATTTACTAATCTTCATTCCTTCACTCAGCTACTTACAATTTGATTAATCATCACATTTTTGAAATATTTTGTTGGCGTAATCAATAACCCTAACTAATTTGTATTCTTGTCTGACACAGCTAATGCACCCACACACACACATATATATACAAAATAATAATTATATATAATTATGAGTGTACAGCTGAGTGAATGAATTCGTCGCCGAAAAGAGACTCTTCGCTGAACATTTTTATTCTTATATTCATGTCTGGATGGATATTTTTAGTGAGTTTGGCTAGGGCACTTCATGATTACACGCAGTGCGATAATTGAACACCTAACTGGTTAACGCCGATCATTCCATTTCAACAAACGCCTCCTGCTTCAAAGTAATCTACAGAGTCAAGAATAACCTACCAAAGGCAATACAGTTTCGTCTCCTTTGTATCGCTGAAGCTCTGGCCGCCCATTCACATAGAAAAACCGGAGCTGTGCATACAAAAAAGGGAATTACTCAACCACTTCTACTATCATGGTAACAACTTTGTTGATTTTTGATGACTTAATTTGTTTGTTTGCCCGTTTCTTTAATTGCTTATAATTCTTGTATGTTCATTTAGAACTCTTACGAAATTTCACATTCTCTACTTTGTTCCTATGTGTATCCTGAGTAAAACTCAGTCGTCAAACTATTCCTGTTATGACATAACTTCTTTTTAATAACTGTTTGTGACAACTCATCACCTTTGTTACTACCCTAATTTCACTAACACCTAATTTTCTTGACCGATTTCGTATTACGTAACTCCAATTATCAACCTTCACCTGTTTATTGATGTAAGAATAAAACTTGTGCACTGTGGTATAGTGTAATTCCCTTATGGGTACAAATTCAACAAACTAATTGAAGAAAAGAACACAACAAATGAAACTGATGTCAACGCTTCATCCTCGATCGACAGAACAAAGTGGGTGATCAACCTCTCATCAAGGGAACTAAGCTCTAGTGAGGTAAAAGTACTTGAGAAAGGACTTAATTTCAACTTAACAGTTAATAAATTAAAAACAAAGGATGTCATTCCTAACAAAGAAGTAGCACTAAGCTCAATAGATAAGACGACAGCAGAGGAGGTTCGAGCACAATGTGCATTAACCTTGAAAAATCAGAAGAAAACAAAATCAAACTTAACAACATCGGAAAGACTATATTTAATTAGTCTAAAACAAGATAAAAACATCGTCATTACAAAAGCTGACAAAGGAAACTCGACAGCAGTCTTGCATAAGTCTGACTATATCAAGAAAGTCACTGAACATATTGAGATGGGGTCATATGGGGAAATTAAGAAGCCCATAGATACAATAATAAATAAGGTTAAAAAATCCACAGCGGAATTAATACGCAGAATGAAGCCGTCACTGGGTGAGTCAAAATGGTTTAATTTAATGCCTAAAACAAATAATGCGAGTAGAATGTATGGTACTATTAAAATACATAAATCAGGGTACCCCATACGACCAATAGTAGATTTTAGGAATACTTCTACTTATGAATTATCAAAACATTCAGCTCTAATATTATGCCCCATTAGAAATAGCTCAAAATCTAGACTAGCTAATTCATTTGAAATGAAAAATAAACTGAATGACACTCAACTAGAGAATAATGAAAAAAATGGTTAGTTTTGTTATAACTAGTCTTTATACTGATATACCAATCGATATGGTAGCCTTAGAAGCCGTTAAAAGAGAACTAACTGCAGATCCTGAACTCACTTATAGGACGAAACTACTCATTGAAGAAATTATTTTAGGAATTCAGTTGTGCCTCACATCTACTATCATTAAATTCCAGGGCAAAATATATAGACAGACAGAAGGTTCAGCAATAGGATGGATCACCAATATCGTCTATCGTAGCGGATATATTTATGGACAGCTGGGAAAATATGGCTCTTAATACGTTTAATCCTACTCCAAAAATATGGTGGAGATATGTGGATGACACTTTCACAGTGTTAAAAAACAGAACATATCTCTAGCTTCTTGACACACATAAACTCACTAGTGGAGGGAATAAAATTCACATATGAAGCCGAAAATGAACAAGGAGAATTAGCTATGTTAGATTGTAAAATAAAACGAATAGAAGAAGGCGAACTATACACTAGTGTTTATAGAAAACCAACGCATTCTAATATATATTTAGACTTTAATTCATCTCATCCGTTGTCTGTCTGTTAAGGCAGGCTTAGTAAAGTGTTTAACAAACCGAGCAATAGCACTAAGTAGCACAAAATAAGACCTAAATGATGAAATAAAACAGATAGAAGAAGCGTTGCTGTTAAATAACTATCCTTTAAAATTCATTAAGAAGATTGAAAAAGGCCAAAAGAAAAATAAAAAGAATTGTGAAACTAGTAATAATAACATAAATAAGAGAGAATATAAGTCATCTACAGTTATACCATATAAAGAGGGGACATCTGAGACCCCACGTAGGGTTCTTAATAAAGCAGGAATTAGGGTGGCATTTAAACCTACAAACTCACACAAGGCCAAGCTCTGTAGGTTAAGGGACCCAGTTGACCCAATTAAACAAAATAATATAATTTACAAAATACCCTGCAATGACTGTGAGGTCAACTACATAGGTCAAACTAGTAGGTCAGGGGTAGTCAGATTGTCAGAACATAAGAATTTAGCTAAGGTAAGAATGGTTGACGCTGAGAAGATAAGTAATTGACAAAAAAGCTCAGCACTTTCAATGCATGCATTAACAAACAACCACACAATAGGGTGGGAGAGGGTTAGAATTCTAAAAAGTAATCTAGGTAGGTGGAGAGCGTGAGAGATTGATTATTGAATCCTGCCTGGTTCATCGAATCTACACCCAACACATGCAATAGGAATGATTCATCACTCATATCGTGAAATATGGAAAATATTACTACCATTCAAATCAAGTGAAAAATAACGGAACTATATAAATGAATTTAGGAAGTCGTGTGATTCCCTTGATATGATTATGAGCAATAAATTGTGCTCGAAACGTCATCAGTAAGCATTACTGTATAACACTGTGAGACATTATCAAAACAAAATTCACTTGTTTAGTTAAAATAACCACAACCAATTGTATTTTTGTTTGACAAACTTAATGTACACGTACACACAAAATAACACATATATATATATATATTTGCGATTTTACAGCTAAGAAAATGAATTCGCCGCCGAAAAGAGACTCTTCGCTGAACACTACGTGTTTTGAGTTCATGATTAGTTCAGCCTCTTAAGTAGGCTCAGTAGCTGTTCAGTTCATAAACAGTTCATAAACTCTTGCATCCTACCTATTCTTCTTTATTGTTCACCCTTATTCTTTCCTGGTTTGCTTAAAAAGGACTTTGTCACAATTCGTAGAATGCTGAAGACTGTCAGTAGGATGAGTGGTGTCCCAGTGGACTACATAGTTAACGTCGTTGTCGATAGGCACTTGACTTAGTGCAGTAAATTCGCCAAAGGGATTTTGTCTGACTTGGAGCATCCACTTCACCCTCAGCTTTCACCTTGCATCTCCTCAGGTAGAACAAAAAGTAACTTCAGAAAACTGTATGCTCGCACGTCTAAGTATAAAAATTCTATGATACCATACTTGGCACGTATTTTATGTGATGAAAATAGCGTCAGGCAAGAATTGACTAACCTTTTTTCATCTAGTAAATAAACAATCTCCTCCATGTGCGTCGGTGACACAGTGGTTAGGACTCTCGCTGACCATGCACATGGTCCGGGGTTCGATCCCTTGCCGGCGCACACCCGATATCTATGGTCGGCCTATAAATTTGGGCTACCGATACCCACGCTGAAAATTCCATACTTGTGCTGAAAATACGGTGTGGAATCAAGCTGTAATCAAAATAAAAATAATAAAAAAAAATAAATCCATCTTTATATACCTTCAAGTTTTACTTTTATTATTTCTATTATATTTATGGTCCTGTTGATTCTTTGTTTTCACTTTCATAACTGCAAACACCAACTTATCTCTATGACTGCTGTAATCTTTGTTTTTTCCCTCACCATATCATGTAAAGAGAACATCATATTCAATATTTTTAATCATGCAAGGATTTGTATACCGCATCGACAATACTGTGTGAAACAAGCCGACGGCAATTTCCACTTGTAATATTATCATTACCTTAGCTGCTATCATTATTATTATTTCCATTTTATATGCTGCATGTTTTTTATTTTTTTTTTACATTAACCCTATTGTAAATGTGGAAAAATTCTCTGTGTGATTAATTTTATTTATAATTTGAGGAAATTAGATGCAATATTGTGATTAATGCTGAAAATTCCATTCTGTATCACAAGTACTGTTTTTGGAATAAAGTAAATTATTATTATTATTATCATTATTAATATTCCATTCACTACTGCCGTACTGGTAACCATCACGACTGATTCACGTGAGTGGTTTTTCAGAAGTTTATATTAGTCACCTGGATGATTAGTGTTGTTTTACACAGGTACTCCTAACAACCCTACGTCAGCTGACAATAATTTAACACTTTGGTGAATTCCACTCTGTCTGAATTGGTTCAATGACAACATAGAGACACAAGTCACATGAGAAATTTTTGCTTTTATTTATTTACTTATTCATCTAGT
>OX235276.1:13307601-13343724 GCA_944472155.2 Trichobilharzia szidati | reverse complement strand
TATATTTTCTGGTTATGTGCGCAATTGCGTGCACCCAACTATATTACTTTTTCGGTAATTTCACTGTGGTCTGTGATTTTGTAGGCGGTCTATTCATGTTAACTTTCATTTTTTAAAAATTTACTGACAATGAAAATGTTTTCCAGGGAGAGAAATCGTATTTTTATCACATCTTGAGAACGTATTTAAATTTGGTTTGTGTTAACTATCAGCTGAAATAGCACCCATTTTAATTATGTAGGTAAGGTGATTTATTCTTAATCGATAGATAGATAGTAGATAGATAGATAGATAGATAGATAGATAGATAGATAGATAGATAGATAGATAGATAGATAGATAGATAGATAGATAGATAGATAGATAGATAGATAGATAGATAGATAGATAGATAGATAGATAGATAGATTGATAGATAGATAGATAGATAGATAGATAGATAGATAGATAGATAGATAGATAGATAGATAGATAGATAGATAGATAGATAGATAGATAGATAGATAGATAGATAGATAGATAGATAGATAGATAGATATAAGATAGATAGATAGATAGATAGATAGATAGATAGAGTTAGTGAGTGAGCACGAAAATCAGTTTGCTAGAGCAACGGTCAATATAAACTCACTCCATCACAAACACAATTGAATTGGTAGATACAATTAGAGGGGGCAACCTAGTCTAGGTACTTCATCTTCCAATTGAGGAATCACTACCGGTCGTGTAGAAAATATGATTTGTAGTCTGACAGCATTAAAAGTCCTTTGAATAGATTTTCTTAATTTGTTAGTAATTATTTCATCACTTGGTACGTTACCCTTGGTGAACAGCAGTCGTATATATAAAGACTTCTCATTAATAGATAGAGAATAGTCCTTTTCTACTTTCTTTGTCATGTGTTTCATGATCAACTTTTCTGGAAAGCTATTTTCAATTGAGGTGTTATACAAAATAAGTCCTAAGTTCATCTTCAATTACATCTTCTGAGTATATAGCTGTGACTCTGTAGATGCAGATGAGTGTCTTTAGTAAATTGATTTTATACTGGAGAGGAACAAAGCTATGGAAATGTGTATATTGTCCTGTCCATGTGCTTTTCCTATGCGAATTTCTCTTTTTACTACCATCTGGCTTTTTTGTAAGAAGGACATCTTGGAAAGTAATTCTATTTTGAGATTCCTCTTGACATATGAAGCTGATAGCGGAGTGTACTTCATTGGTGTATATTATCACACCTACAGATGCTTTTGAACTGAAATCTACGCAGATTATTGATTGATTCGATGTTATTTAAACAACTATATTAATGATGTAATAATCCATATTTGTTTCATAATTAGTGTGTGGTTTAAGTCTGATAAAAATATATAACTGTAGAACCTGCTGATGAAGAGCAGATTATCGAAATGAATATCTTTTGTTCAGTAGTAATCAGTCTTTTGAAATTTCGAACAGTCATTTTGACCATTTGAAAAAGAGATTAACGAAACGAGTAGTAATCAGTTCTGACGCATAACCTCGAAGAGTTTGGCTGTAACACCTGTGACAGAAGCCCTGAATGAGTTCTTTTCGAATCCCAGAGGAAGTACCAGTTCTTTGAAGGATACATATGCTCTTTGCTAATAAGTGTCAACAATGAGGAAGCTTAGATGCAGAGTTTCTGTTGATTGCCTCTAAAATCTACTATAAATCCAAAGTGATGTGGTGTGTGCAAAATACGAAACAGCCTATCACGTGACATCAAAGTCGGCCTACAAAAAGCGGACTGGAAGTCATACTAACAATCTAAGCTTCCTTAACTCATTTTGGACCTAGTCGCAGTACACTCAACATCGTATGTATGGGGGAAACATATCAGTTCAGTTAGTTCTTACAGGAAGGTATACTTTGTGCAAGTGAGTTGGAAAGTAGTCAGCTGTATGATAGACTAACTCAAGCCAAATGCATCAGTGGTATGATAGACTGTCGTCGCTCACTGGGAGTAGAAATTCAGCGGTAAATCTTTTGTTAATCATTTTTTGACTTACTGCCTAATGAACTTTTTTATTTACCTTTGTAGTCAATGAATTGTTACCTGTTAAATATGCTATACCTAAATAATCTGAGGCATACCTTCGGGAATAAGTGACAATTATGTGTCAACTAATTCACATAATTACGAAGTTGATGATGAAACCAAGCACATTTACACAATAGGAGAAAAAAATTGGGTTGAAAACAATACGACCAAGTTGATAACTTGGTTTGTTATTATTATTAATCCCTTGCGTTCCAAGTGAAACATAGAGCTTCAAGAACACATCTCTACTTTGTTCTGTTTTCTGCCGTCCTCTTCACCTGTGTCCACGATTATCCATAATCTCTCATCTCTTCCTCCCCAACACACCATCCCCTCTATGTCACCCTCGCACTGACGACCCACTCGTCGCTTCCCATTAGGATCCCACTCTGTGCACTGCCTGGCCTCAATATATGCCTTATCCATCTCCATTTTCTCCTACATATTTGTTGAGCAATCGGCTCTTGGTTGGTTTGTTCCCATAGTTTCTTGTTGCTTATTCTTTCTGGCCATTTGATCTTCAGTATGCAGCCATCGAAGGGGACAGCTGTTGATGAAAGTTTGCAACCTGTTGGAAATCCTTTTCGTGACGCACTGGCCAAGTTTCTGACCCATACAGAAGGACCGAATTGACACTGGTGTTGAAAATCTGAATTTTGTTCTTTACGCTAAGGCGGAGTTCAGTGAAGATTTCCAAACTGTTTTCAGGTTGATGAAGGCGTACGTTGCCTTTCCGATTCTGTCTTTGACATCTTCATCCGTGCCATCCGCCTGTAGTTGAAACGATGCTTCCCAGAAAAGTGAAGAAAGGAAGTAGCCTCTTTCAAGTTTCTCATTGATGTTGGTTGGTGTTACTGCTGTTGGTTGATTATCTTCATGACCTCCGTCTTCTCTGTGCTCACCTGCAGTCCTGTTTTCGCTGCCTCTTCAGTCACTTTGTTGGTTTTCGCCTGCCTGCAAGTCTCCAAGTTTGTGTGACTTTAGACATATATCATCTGCGAAATCCAGATCTTCTAGAGTCTTCTTATCCATTGTCCAGCACATTCCTGACTCCTCACCTCCAACAGTCTGACGCACAATCCAGTCCACCACAATTAAGAATATCATCGGTCTATAGGCAGCCAGCTTGTCTTACTCCTGCATTCACTTCGAACGCCTCGCTGAGTTTTCCGTTGTGGATCACTTGACACGTAGCATTGTCTGTGTGTTGAAGTTTCTTTAGCGATTTGAAAGCTTCAGTGGTGTGGATCAGGTGAATTAAATTGCACAAAATCACCCATCACCTTTAAGCAAATTGGTGGATGATGGCCAGAATGCACGTTTTATCCAATTCGGGACTACTGATCATCTGAATGTGACAGGTATTAAATGACATATTCTCAACCGGCCATTTGCACATCATGTACCAAATCCTTGACGAATTGGTCGAATACGTCCTTCGTAGTTTTTTTCTTTGTCTCTTCAGTGTGCAAATGATTATAAGTAGCACTCACACAAATGTACCTGCATTCCGCAGTGAGTGATTGTGATCCCACACTGAGGCTCGAATCCAATACCCATAGTTCCAGACATCAAAGCACTATCCATTAGGCCATTTGGGCCACAACAGCCTTTGGTTCTTGAAACTATGGGTACTGGGTTCGAATCTCAGTGGAAACACCATCATTCCTGAGGACTGCAGGTACATCCAGATGATGAGAAGTCTATAACAGAACGAAATGCGCTTTATTCTGGATTCCACTGCTTGCCACCACCCATCAATCTACTTCAAGTCAAGTAATTAGACATCATCGAAGCATCTGCACAAGGAGCCGACAAGTTAACCTGAAGCCGAGTACTTCGGTCCGATCAATCATCGAGAGGGTCCAAATGGAATTAAATAATCACCCATCACCTTTAATGGTCATGATTGTTGTGACTGTTTTCGCCTGTTCAGGTCATCATTTAATGTCGGGTTAAAACACACCATTTTTGCATGCATGTGTATCAATAGTAATAACAATAAAACAAAAATAATAAGGGCATACATAAAATAAACTATGCGAAAGTGATGAATATAATTAAAATATATAAGTGAATGAGTTGGTTCACAAACGAAAAAGATATAAAAGAAAGGACATTAGACTAAGATTGATGATTACTGATTTTATTGCAATTCTGTAATCAAGCTATGCATAGATCGATAAGGAGTAGAGGCGTCTATTTTAAAATTTAGTAGTTCTGCAATACCCGATTATGGTGTGAACTGAAGAAACCAATCTCTACTTTCTACTGCACAGCTGAAAAACACCTCGTTGAGACAGGCGCTATCACGAAACGTTCCAAAGGCAGGGAAAACACGATTATTCGTCAACATTTTAGTGGTTCTACCAAACAATTATGACATCACAACCTAAATCTACTGCCGTGAGGCAGCTGGTACACAGGCAAGGTATGTTTCTAAATGCAGAACAAGTACTGTAAGACAAAATTAGTCAAGCGAAATTCAACTGTAAAAAGTACCTCAGAATCAAGGAGGAGAACATTCTCACCGAAAGAGGTGGGATCAATAGCTCTATCCACAAGAGTCTTGAAGTTTCGGTAGCAGTAGTGTTTATTTTTACGGGATGGGGTTGCTAGCCTCATACCCAACCTTCCCTCTTTACCAGTCTTATTACTGGCTTATTGAAGTAAAGCAGTACATCCAGTGGTCGAGGATCGAATCCCAGACCATCTGCGTGGTCAGTGAGCATTCTACCTCTGTGCCACCGACGCATAAAGTCTAACATACATGATGTCAATGTAAATGGGAAGCGAATGCTCTCCTTAGATGTCACATCACTGTTCATCAATGTACCACTTATAGAGACTGTAGAATTCATATGCCAACAGATACTAGAATAGAAGTTCGACATCGGAATTCCAGTTAGTAAACTCAGAGAGCTGCTTCTAAGATACACTATGAGCGTACACTTCACATTCAACGGCCTTAATTACAGACAAATTGACGATATTGCAATGGGTTCTCCATCGGGTTGAGTTTTGACAGATTTCTTTTTCGCTAAGCTTGAAAATGGTCCATTGAAACAAGTAATAGATAAAATGGATTCCTGTTTTCACTATTTTGATGATACGTTTACTATTCTTGATAAGAAAGCTGACAAGAATGAAATGATGCACATCCATCGCTCATCTTCACTTGTGAAGAGGAGACTGATGGCAGACTACACTTCCTTGATATTTAACTGGGCCGATGAGAGGATGGTTCACCCAAGAGAGATGTTTATAGAAAACCTACGTCTGCAGAACAATATGCACATTTCTTCAGTTTTGTACCAATCCGATACAAAATCAATTTGGTTAGATGCCTCTCGAATAGAGCAAGAATGATCTGTACAGATGACGCGCTAAAAAATCAATTAGAATATATCTAAAATGCGCTAGTCTAAATGGGTAATCCTAGTAGATTTATAAGGGGACACATTAGCACAGCTCTATAGGGCGAACAACTAGATAGCTCAACAAACGTATTACTGAAAATCTCCTTTCATGGTTCTGAAAACGTCAAGTAAAACCGATAAAAGGTTCTATTCCGTCTCATTTGATTGATGACGGCGGTCACCAACTGGACAGAAGAAGTACCTTCAAAGTTATTTCTCACATTCCATTTAACCTTTTGAGCGGAACTCGAACCAGCCCTTTACACATAGTCGAGGTTATGGGAATTAATTCGAGAAAACAATCCTAGTCTTTGCATACAAAAGAAGTTCGTTCTACCTTAGTATTCTCCTTGGCCTAGATAAGTTCTAATCAAGTCCCTCCCACTCTTTCTTATTCTCCATTTCTTTCGTACTTTTATGATATTTATTTAAACTTTGATTATCTGTCCACTTCACTTATGGTATTGCGTAACTTTTAAGATTTGACATAATTTATTTATTTATTGAATTGTCTACATATACACAACACATATTACTACCTTTGTTATCTCCAACTCATTATCACTATTTTTGTCATCATTATAATCATCATCGGCATTACTGACGTTCAAAACATTTAAAACATTATTAATATTTGATCCACAAACTTACTGTTATTGGTTAAATTTTTTATACATAAAGATATGTAGAGCAAATTCAATGTGAAGTCAGTGCTACTTTATGGATCAGAGACTTTGTGCCGTGTCAGGAAGGGCACTTCAAACAAACTACAGACCTTCGTCAACAGCTCTCTTCGCTCAATACTACTCAAGATCAGATGGCCGACCAGAAAATGTCAGCAACAGGGACCTCTGGGAGCGGACCAACTCAGCAGAAGCGATTGTGCAACAAATCTGCAGGAAGAAATGGGGGTGGATTGGCCATACTCTGAAAAAAACCATCATCTAGTGACATCACATACCAGGCTATCGCCCGAGTGGAACCCGAGTGGGAAGCGACGAGCTGGTCGTCAGTGCAAGGGTGACATGGCGGAGGAGGTCATGTGAAGAGGAGATGAAAGCAGGTGGGCAGACGTTGAACCAGGCAGGGAAAACGTTTGCAGAGAACCGAACGCAATTGAAACGTGCGGCTGAAGACCTATGTTCCTCTAGGAACTAAAGGAAATAATAATAATAAAGCTATATAAATTAGAATCTCGCCTAGATTACTAGGTCACTAGTATTCTAGCCGGTCCCAAGCCCGGATAAAGAGGGAGGGTTGGGGCGTGGTGCTAGCAACTCCACCCCCAAAACTTAACGAAATTGCCACTAAAACTTCAACGCACAAATATATTTAAAATTCTAAAAATACAAACAATAACCTTATTTTTCGCTGGAATCGGGGAAGTGAAATGACGCAGGCTGGTGAAAGCCTTCGGGAAGCCAGTCAGCCGATGTGCCTTCTTTCGATGAAAGCAAAAATAAGGATGGGGACGTGGAATATTCGTACAATGTACGAAACTGGAAAGGCTGCTCAGGTAGCCGCAGAAATGATGAGATATAAAATAGAAGTGTTGGGAATCTGCGAGAGCAGATGGAACGGATGTGGAAGGAGCCAACTATCAACTGGAGAGACAATAATCTACTCTGGTCACCCAGAGGACGATCACGAGCACACCGAGGGAGTAGCCATCATGATGTCACCAACAGCAGCTAAAGCTCTCATGCAGTGGGAACCAATCTCCTCCAGGATAATGACAGCCAGGTTCAACTCAAAAGGAAGAAAGGTTACAATCATTCAGTGCTACGCGCCTACAAACGCCTCAGAACATGAGAAGAAGGAGGATTTCTACAGTCAACTACAAACAGTAATGGACAACGTCCCAAAGAGCGATATCAAAATCCTGATGGGCGACATGAATGCGAAACTGGGAGGAGACAATACAGGAAGAGAACTCACCATGGGTCGTGAGGCCCTCGGTGAAATGAACGAAAATGGTGAACTCTTCTCAGACTTCTGCGCCTTCAATGATTTGGTGATTGGTGGCAGTGTGTTCAAACACAGGGATATACACAAGGCAACATGGATTTCACCAGATGGACACACCAAAAACCAGATAGACTTCATTTCAATCTCAAGGAAGTGGAGACGGAGCCTACTGGACACAAGATCGAGGAGAGGAGCAGATGTGGGTTCAGACCACTATCTGGTACAAGGGACTTTCAAGGTGAAGCTGAAAGCCTCGAGGATACCTGGGGACAGGCCACAATGCAAGTTCAACACGCAAAAACTGAAGGACACAACCACAAAGGACATTTTCACTGCAACTGTCAGAGCAAAGCAGGAAACACTACGTGGCATCACTGAGGAATCATCCGTGGAAGACCATTGGAACTCTCTGAAGGTAACTTTCAAAGAAACGTGTTCAACGGTTTTAGGAAGAAAGAAGAAACAAGACAAGGAATGGCTCTCAACAGACACTTGGAAACTAATAGAGGAGAGGAGAAAAGTGAAAGAGAAAATGATTCAATGCAAAGATGGACAAGAGAAAGAGACGCTGAGCTCAACTTACAGAGCACTGGACAAAGAAGTGAAGAAGAGTGCCAGGAAGGACAAAAGACAATTCTACGACAACCTGGCTACTGAAGCTGAGAAGGCAGCAGGTAAAAGGGACCTGAGGACACTATATCAGATAACCAAGTCTCTATCCGGGAAGAGATCAACACAAGTGAAACCTATAAAAGACAGCCAAGGGAACCCAGTTACCAAAGAAGAAAGACAGATTAAACAATGGGCGGACCACTTCAAAGGACTCTTGAACCGACCACCACCTACAACCCGTCCAGAAATACCAACAACAGCACGTACACAACTGCAAGTTGACACCAATCCTCCAACGAAAACTGAAGTCATGAATGCAATCAAGCTTCTGAAAGCTGGAAAAGCAGCTGGACCAGATGGAATACCCCCAGAAGCACTGAAAGCGGACCCAGAAACGACAGCAGATATGCTGACTCCATTATTGCAAAAGATCTGGAAAGAGGGAAAGGTGCCTACTGACTGAAGGAAAGGTTACCTGGTGAAACTACCAAAGAAGGGCGACCTGGGACTCTGCAAGAACTGGCGAGGAATCATGCTCCTGTCGACGCCAAGTAAAATTCTGAGTCGCATCATCCTGGAGAGAATAAAGGACGCACCGGATACAGAACTCCGACCAGAACAAGCTGGATTCAGGAAAGGCAAATCATTTTCTGACCAAATTGCAACTCTACGCATTATCATCGAACAAAGCATGGAATGGCAATCAAACCTCTACCTCAACTTCCTTTATAGACTTTGAGAAGGCCTTCGACAGCGTTGACCGCGAAGTAATTTGGAAACTACTCGAGTACTACGGCGTACCCCAAATATTCATCAACCTTATTCAACAACTGTACGACAACGGCACATGTCAAGTGATCCACAACGGAAAACTCAGCGAAGCGTTTGGAGTAAACACAGGAGTCAGACAAGGGTGCTTATTATCACCAATGATATTCCTAATTGTGGTGGACTGGATTATGCGTCAGACAGTGGGAAACGAGAAGACAGGGATATCCTGGACCGACGTGAAGAACCTAGAAGACCTGGATTTCGCGGATGATTTATGTTTGATGTCACACAAAATTGAAGACTTACAAGCAAAAACCGACAAACTGGTCAAAGAAGCAGCAAAGACAGGACTCCAGGTGAACATAGACAAGACGGAGGTTATGAAAATAACCAACCAACAACAGCAGCAACATCCAGTGCCAATCACCATCAACGGGAGGGATTTGAAAGAGGTTACTTCTTTCACTTATTTAGGGAGCATTGTCTCAACCACAGGAGGAACGGACGAGGATGTCAAATCGAGAATCGGGAAGGCGAGAAACACATTCATCAACCTGAAACCAATCTGGAAATCTTCGTCACTCACTCAGCATCAACAACAAAATTCGGATTTTCAATACAAACGTCAAGTCAGTCAGTTCTTCTATACGGATGGATCAGAAACTTGGCGGGTCACCAAGAATATTTCCAACAGGTTGCAGACCTTTATCAACAACTGTCTTCGTTCTATACTGAAGATTAGATGGCCGGAAAGAACAAGAACCAACAAGAAACTATGGGAACAAACAAAACAAGAACCAGTCGCCCAACAAATATGCAGGAGAAAGTGGAGATGGATTGGACACTCGCTGAGGAGGCCGTTGGGTGACATCGCGCGTCAGGCCCTCGAGTGGAACCCGAAAGGGAAGCGGCGAGTGGGACGTCCAAGGGTGACATGGAGGAGATCGTGTGATGAGGAACTGAAACAGTATGGATTAACATGGATGCAAGTGAAAAGTACAGCAGAAGACAGAAACAAGTGGAGGCGTGCAGTTGAAGCCCTATGTTCCACTAGGAACCCAAGGGAACAATAATAATAATATATAAATTAGAGTAAAGCCTGGAGATGCTCGTCAAAATTATCAGGTGATATGCAAATGTCAGAATAATGATACACAGTGTAGTGGGAAAAACGTATAATAATCACAAAGCTAGTTGAAATGTCTCAATAACTATAAATGAGATAAATAGATCGTACACGAGGGATTTCCCAGTCAATTTGTCCACAATATTCTGTTTTAATAGAAAACTTTCACCAGTATTAATGAGTGCATTTTTAATTCCTCCAGCCACCAATACACAACTCAACACACTTTCGGTGCATACATTTCTGTTGTTGTAGAAGTATAGCGCGCAGAAAAAGCTGTAGACTTCTCGAAGCACTATAATTTGCTTTCAATAGTGAACGGTTCTTTGTCACTCTAGGAAACCTTTTCAACTTTTCGGATTCTCCATGAATAAATTAACCATCCTTCCTGATGACTGTGAACGTGATTGGTTGTCTGAAGGAGATTTCTGATGATTTTGTTTACCTGTATGGAAATTGGTGGTTTCATAGGCTGGATATTTGACCTGTTGATCACGTAACCGATTCTTTGTCGTTAAGTGCAAATAGATGCGAGTGTTAAACTTCCGGGAACTCTTCGGTGTTCTTTGTGTTGCCTATATTTAAGATTCGCATATTTTCTTGATTGAGTGGAATAAATACAGGTATCAGTTCAGTAAGGAGATAATCTTACTGAGCTGTGCTGATTCCTTAGCCCTACAGCCTGCAGATGAGCACTTTCTGAATACATTTCAACGTCAATTATTTGTTTTGAACACTTTGTGCAGATAGTAGCGTGTGTGAACAGTAATGACCCTCGCCTCTCGAAAAGAATGTCTGAAAACAAAATTACTCATGAGGTGTCAGACAATGACAAGTCCACATTTCAATTAATTCATAAAGGAAATCTCAATGAATCGTTTAAAGTGAAGGTAGAATTAAGATAAGGCTACCTGCTATCACCGATGAAATTCCTGATTACGGTGGAATAGATTATGCAGCATACCGTGGAAAGTGAGAAGACTGAAATGCTTTCAGCTGATATAAAGACTAGAAGATCTTAACTTTATGGATAATTTTTTGTCTAATATCTCACAAACTAGAAGATTTATAGGCGAAAACAAACAAACTGGCAGAAGAGGCGATGAAGACAGAACTTTGGTTGAACACAAAAGCTATGAAGACACCCAGTCTACACCATGCTCACCACAGGCACCAGTGATCAGGTCAGGAAACACAAGCAGTACTGTGAAATCAATGTAGAGGTTTAAAGCATTTATCACAACAAACAAGATATGAATTTTTGACATGAATGCTAAGTCGGTGGTTCTGTATGGCTTAGAGACTTGGTGCATCATTGAAAGCAGTTCCAGCAGGCTACAAACTTTCATCATCACCTGTCTTCCATCAGTGTCGAAGATCAGACGGCCGGTCATGAAGGATAACAAGCAACAAGCAGCCTTGGCAGTCAGTGGATCCGCTAACAGTTTATTACTCGACAAATATGGCAAGGGAAATGGAGCTAGATTCGGCATACCTCAGAGGATACTGCACATCAGGCTCTGGAGAGAAACCCGATGGGTGGAAAAGAGTTAAGCGTGAGTCTGGGATTGTTGGAGAGGAGGTCATGTGAGTAGAAAATAAAAGCCTGTGGCCAGTCTCAGAGCCAGATGAAACTAATGGCGAAGGAGACAGGGCAATGAAGACATGTTCCTGAAGCACCATGCTGTTCTCGGAATGCAAGGAATGAATGGTAATAGTAACTGATAAAACGGTAAACTCACTGGTGACAAGAGTTCCTAGAAAACTGGTGTACAAACGAAACTTCAGTCAGTAGACAAGTGGACACAGTATCAATTTTTCAAGTATTGGTTTTTGTAGGGATTTGGTTTGATTGGTTGGAGGATTTCAAAATGAGCTGACATCAGTTAGAAAACCATTGGAAAACCCGTAGACTATTTAAGCCTTGTAACCAGAAGGTCCTGGGTTCGAGCCTCGGTGGGTGTGCACTGCTGAATATTCACAAAATTAGGACGAAACAGTTGTCCAGTTCTCCCAGGTTTTTCAATGGTTCTGTAAATGATGTCAGCTCATGATGAAATCCTCCAACCGATATAGTATCAATCTACAGTTTACTCAGGGAGGAAAAATGCGGAGAAAATCTAATCAAGTAGATCATTGATGGGTTATGTCATGAGGGATGGACGAACTACCATGACTTGACGCAATAAAATTCAAGATCAGGTGGTAACAAATTAAGAGAATCGCTGCCGGCATTTAAAATCGAATAATATTAAGAACACTGTTTGGAAATACGTTTCCCTTCCTTATGAAGTTAGAGCTGAAAATGTCAACAGGACTGGCGATGAAACGTCCACGATCAAATACTAAAGCTTAGAGACAATCAGACAGTTTCCAGAACGCCAATATTTAATTGAGAAGTGTCCACATCGAAGTAAAATTTCATAGCAGTCCCTGGTGGTAACAGAAAATATTAAGGTCAAAGTATACATGATATATGAGTTGATGGTCGAGTCGTAGAATCCTCGCCAAATATGTGCTGTAGTCCAAGATTCAGTTTCCGGCCAACGCACTCCTAAACCTCTCCTAGATGGTGGTAAGCCTGGTAAAGAGTGAAGGTTGGGTTGGTTGAGGCTAGTAACCTCACCCGGTAAAAAACAAGTCATCCCCACTGAAGCCCTCTGCCTCACTGGGAACGTAAAGTAATTAAATAAACAAATAACAATAATATATGAACTATTCAAGTATTGTTTTGCAGGGATTTGACTGATTGGTTACATGATTTCATCATGAACTGACATTAGTTAGAGAACCATTGGAAAACCTGGGGGTACTGCCAGACAGCTTTTTCGTTCTAGTTTGGAACTCTTCACAGTACGCACCCACCACTAATGTTCGAACCCAGGACCTTCTGGTTACAAGGCGAGTTCGTATACCATTAAGCCACTGGGACCCGATCCAATGGCCGATGAATTCCAACTTCTGCCAATTCACGACATAGCGCGACCCCTAGCCAATGTCTTCGGCGAGTATTTGTCCTCACACCCGACCTGCTGCACCCTACTGGTCATGACTTCTCACTAGAACCCCAGGTAACTACCTACCTGAATAGGGCAAGTCGCTCGTTAGCACCTCATTGATATTCAAATGTTGGTTTGTGTTTGACAATTCTAATGAACACACACACAAAATTACATTACGGTTACATCATTCATTACATTACGGTTATTATTCTCACGTTGTCCATTGTTCTTCAACAACCCTAAAGATAAACTGTCGCATTTGACCATTTCTATGTGTATCTACCAATTTACTTGCTCATGTAGAGCGAGTGGATATATAGGTCGCTCGATGAGCGTTTTATCTAAAAGAGTCAAAGCACATTATCCCGCTTGGCTAAGTAAAGGTGACAGTGGATGAATAAGGAGTGCTGTAATTGAAGATATATTTAACACATGTCACTCAATATGTGTAAAGAGAATTCATTCAAAGTCATCTACATATAATAATAATAATTTGCTTTATTCCAAAACATTACTTGTGATACAGAATGGAATTCTCAGCATATTTACTACAGTATTGCATCCAGTTAGTACATTATCAGTAAATAGAATTCTACATAGATTAAGGAAATCTCAGTTCATTATGATAACAAAATATCGGCATGTCAGTAGCAAAGCCAAAATTGAACAGAGTGTTTGAAGGTGTTAGGAAAGTAGATGCTATCATATTTATTGGCGTAAGCGGAAGAAAGAAACAAAGCAGCACATAACAGAAAAAGAGAGAGAAAGGAAAAGAAAAGAAAGAAAACGTTGTACCTATAGAAATCATATGAGTTGGAAAGACGAGATCCAGTTGTTCTACTGACTACTTAATAAGTTATAGGTATCACGCCTGATGCTTTCTTTATCGCACAGAACATGAGCCAAGTAGGGAGAGTATGGTTGAGTTTTTGTACGTGCTAGTGAGAGTATATATTTTTCTATATATAGGCTTCTGGTTTTGCCTGATGAGATGCAAGGGGAGAGTTGTGAATTAAGAGGGTGATGTGAGTTAGATAGAATGGATTTAGTCCAGTTTGTTTAGGTCAGATTTATGCCTAAAGGTGAAATTGACTGTTTGACATTTGGAGGGGTTTAAGGCAAGACCGTTTTCCTTGGACCACTGGCTGATTTCTGAGAGAAAGCCATTAAGTTTAGAGCAGTCGCTTTGACATTTGATAGGCAAAGATACAGACAGATCGTCAGCGTATTTGACAAAATTAATGTCATTTGAAGATGGTAAGTCATGTAGAAAGAAAGCAAAGGGAAGTAGGGAGAGTACAGCACCTTGAGGGACACCAACTTCAATGAGCACAGCAGAGGAGGATTTATCTTTGTATACAGTGTACTGCATTCTGTTTGGGAAATAGGAATGCAACCAGTTAGTGACCCAGGACTCAGTATGTGTCATCGAGAGCTTATTTAGCAAGAGACATCTAGGTACAGAGTCGAAAGCAGAAGTGAAGTCGAGAAACATGCAGCGGACTTATTTGGTACCTTTATCTTATGATGAGACGATGTTGTTGCGTAAGACGGCTGCAGCGTCTAAAGTGCTCCTACCCTGTCGATAGGCAAATTGTTTGGGGTCTTCAAAGCTTTTAAGAGAGGGTTCTGGTTTAAGAAGTACTAGTTTTTTCATGAGCTTTAGAAACGAGGAAGTGATTGCAATGGGTCTTAACTTTACGTTCTTGCAAATGCCAGGTTTAGGGACAGGGACTATTTTAATGTCTTTCCATGCAATAGGTACAACGTTTTTAGAGAAAGAAGCATTTAGGACGTTAGTTAGTGGAGAACATAACGCAGCTGCACATTGTTTTAGAACATATGCAGGAATACCATCAGGGCCAAGGTTACGTAAGGGCTTGAGTGTCTTGAGACATTTTAGAACATCGAGAGTATTGAAGTCATGAAAGTTTTCAGCTACATGATAGGTAACATTAGAAGTAGTTAAAGTAGAAGGACATCGTATAAAAGACTGATTAAGAGCATTAACATCATAAGAGGGAAAAGTATTACAACGCTTACTATTGCCAGTAATTTCATTAAAAAGTTTCCACATGCTGATAGGAGATTTGCATGATAAAAGTGTATCATTATAGATAGCATTAAGATTTTTGATTTCAGATTTGATTTGAGCATTAATCTTTTTGAGTCCTAACTTATCTTTGGATTTATATAATATATATATATAATACAAAGTCATAAGAAACCTTCTAAAAACGCTAAGCTTCCGTATACTTTGCATTGTCGAGGCCGTAGTGACCTGGATGACTGACTGGCTGGTTTCAACGTAGAACTTTGCATGGATGTACAGCATTTCGAGTCACCACACTTCACTTAGCACACAAAGCCAGAGAAGAAGAAAGTAAAAAGAGATTCAAAATAGAGATATTAAGGAAAAAGAATAGTACTATCGAAGAACAATATAGTTTTATTGGATATTGTAAGCCACAAGGAGTGGATGCATCTGCGCCATTGAGAACGATTTCGAGCCATATCACCAGTTGTCTCCAGCCATTGGTTTTTACCATCCAGAGGACTCCAACCAGGAGGTCTACACTTCTTACTTCACTGGCTTAAACTAACTGTTGTGGATTTCACTGGCTGATGAAGTCATGTTTTGGTTTGTACTAACTGTTTTCCAACCTGATCCATCGTATGTCAGCTAATCTAACATTGCTGGTTGTCGAGGAAGGCGATGGCTACTAGACATGCGCAGTAACACATCCCCTAACCATCTCTCTCAGTCGATGTAACTTCACAACCTTGTCTATTGATTTCCCCTCCCTTCCCAAAGCGATCTGGATGGACAGCCCTGATTTCAGTAGACAGAAGAAACTCCTCTATCCCCTCCTTCTACTTTGGGTATAATTTCAACTACAAGTTGTTTGTTACTATTACCATTTATGAATTTTTGTATGGTATATTAGTAACCTATTTTTCTTAACTAACCAACCCTTCATTTACTCTTTCTACCTATTACATAATTTATTTTGAACACTTGTCTACATGCTATTTCATCACCATCCTATTTTTCTGAGTGTCTTTCATGTCATGCAACCCTTGTCAGTACTTACTAATCTTCACCCCACCACTCAGCTACGTACGATTTGGTTAATTGTCACAACCAGTAACCTTAACCAACTGCTGTTCTTGTCTGACAAGACTAATGTACACAAACACACACACACATAAAATAATTATATATAATTGCGATTGTACAGCTGAGTGAACGAATTCGCCGTCGAAAAGAGACTCTTCGCTGAACATTTTTATTCTTATATTCATGTCTGGATGGATGTTTTTAGTGAGTTCGGCTAGGTGAATTAGGGCAGTTCTTGATTACACGGAGTGCGATAATTGAACAACGCCTGATTAACACTGGTCATTCCATCTCAGCAAACGCCTCCTTCAAAGTGATCTACAGAGTCAAGAATAACCTACCAAAATAAATACGGTTTCGTCTTTTTTGTATCACTGAAGCTCTTGCCATTCACAAAGGAAAACCGGAGCTGTGGATACAAAAGAGAATTACTCAACCACTTCTACTGTCATGGTAACAACTTTGTTGATTTTTGATGACTTAATTTTGCTTGTTTGCCTGTTTCTTTAATTGCTTATAATTCTTGTATATTCATTTAGAACTCTTACGTAATTTCGCATTCTCTACTTTGTTCCTATGTGTATCCTGAGTAAAACTCAATCACCAAACTATTCCTGTTATTACATAACTTCTTTTTAATAACTGTTTGCGACAACTCATCATCTTTGTTACTATCTTAATTTCATTAACACCTAATTTTCTTGACCGATTTTGTATTACGTAACTCCAATTATCAATCTTCACCTGTTTATTGATATAAGAATAAAACTTGTGCACTGTGGTATAGTGTAATTCCATTATGGGTAAAAATTCAACAAACTAATTGAAGAAAAGAACACAACAAATGAAACTGATGTCAACGCTTCATCCTCGATCGACAGAACAAAGTGGGTGATCAACCTCTCATCAAGGGAACTAAGCTCCAGTGAGATAAAAGTACTTGAGAAAGGACTTAATTTCAACGTAACAGTTAATAAATTAAAACCAGAGGATGTCATTCCTAACATAGAAGTAGCACTAAGCTCAATAGATAAGACGACAGCAGAGGAGGTTCGAGCACAATGTGCATTAACCTTGAAAAATCAGAAGAAAACAAAATCAAACTTGACAACATCGGAAAGACTATCTTTAATTACTCTAAAACAAGATAAAAACATCGTCATTACAAAAGCTGACAAAGGAAACTCGACAGTAGTCTTGCATAAGTCTGACTATATCAAGAAAGTCACTGAACATATTGAGATGGGTTCATATGGGGAAATTAAGAAGCCCATAGATACAATAATAAATAAGGTTAAAAAATCCACAGCGGAATTAATACGCAGAATGAAGCCGTCACTGGGTGAGTCAAAATGGTTTAATTTAATGCCTAAAACTAATAATGCGAGTAGAATGTATGGTACTATTAAAATACATAAATCAGGGTACCCCATACGACCAATAGTAGATTTTAGGAATACTCCTACTTATCAATTATCAAAACACTTAGCTCTAATATTATGCCCCATTAGAAATAGCTCAAACTCTAGACTAGCTAATTCATTTGAAATGAAAAATAAACTAAATGACATTCAACTAGAGAATAATGAAAAAAATGGTTAGTTTTGTTATAACTAGTCTTTATATTAATGTACCAATCAATATGGTAGCCTTAGAAGCCGTTAAAAGAGAACTAACTGCAGATCCTGAACTCACTTATAGGACGAAACTACCCATTGAAAAAATTATTTTAGGAATTCAGTTGTGCCTCACATCTACTATTTTTAAATTCCAAGGCAAAATATATAGACAAACTGAAAGTGTAGCAATGGGATCACCAATATCCCCTATCGTAGCAGATATATTTATGGATAGCTGGGAAAATATTGCTCTTAATACGTTTAATCCTACTCCAAACACATGGTGGAGATGTGTGGATGACACTTTCACAGTGTTAAAAACAGAACATAAATCTCTCTCGAGCATCTTGACACATATTAACTCACTAGTAGAAGGAATAAAATTCACATATGAAGCCGAAAATGAACAAGGAGAATTAGCTATCTTAGATTGTAAAATAAAACGAATAGAAGAAGGCGAACTACACACGAGTGTTTATAGAAAACCAACGCATTCTGTTAATAGATATTTAGACTTTTATTCATCTCATCCTTTAACCATTAAGGCAGGCTTAGTTAAGTGTTTAACAAACCGAGCAGTGGCACTAAGTAGCACAAAAAAAGACCTAAATGATGAAATAAAACAGATAGAAGAGGCGTTGGTGTTAAACAACTATCCTTTAAAATTCATTAGGAAGATTGAAAAAGGCCAAAAGCAAAATAAAAATAATTGTGAAACTAGTAATAATAACATAAATAAGAGAGAATATAAGTCATCTACAGTTATACCATATAAAGAGGGGACATCTGAGACCCTGCGTAGGATTCTAAATAAAGTAGGAATTAGGGTGGCATTTAAACCTACAAACTCACTCAGGTAGGACAAGCTGCGTACATTAAAGGACCCTCTAGGTTGACCCAATAGACAAAATAATATAATTTACAAAATACCCTGCAATGACTGTCAGTCAGGTCAACTACTTAGGTCAGACTAGTAGATCGGGTATAGTCCGATTGTCGGAACATAAGAATTTAGTGGCTAAGGTTAGAATGGTTGACCCCGAGAAGATAAGTAATTTAGAAAAAAGCTCAGCAGTTGCACTGCATGCATTAACACACAACCATACAATAGAGTGGGAGAGGGTTAAAATTCTAAAAAGTAATCTAGGTAGGTGGAGAGAGAGGTTGATTACTGAATCCTTGTTCATCGAATCTACACCCAAAACATGCAATAGGAATGATTCATCACTCATATCCTGAAATATGGAAAATATTACTACTAATCAAATCAAGTGAAAATCAAGTAAAAAACAACGGAACTATATAAATGAATTTAGGAAGTCGTGTGATTACCTTGATATGATTATGAGCAATAAATTGTGCTCGAAACGTCATCAGTAAACATTACTGTATAACACTGTGAGACATTATCAAAACAAAATTCACCTGTTTAGTTAAAATAACCACAACCAATTGTATTTTTGTTTGACAAACTTAATGTACACATACACACAAAATAACACATATATATATTTGCGATTTTACTGCTAAGAAAATGAATTCGCCGCTGAAAAGAGACTCTTCGCTGAACACTACGTGTTTTGAGTTCATGATTAGTTCAGCCTCTTAAGTAGGCTCAGTAGCTGTTCAGTTCATAAACAGTTCATAAACTCTTGCATCCTACCTATTCTTCTTTATTGTTCACCCTTATTCTTTCCTGGTTTGCTTAAAAAGGACTTTGTCACAATTCGTAGAATGCTGAAGACTGTCAGTAGGATGAGTGGTGTCCCAGTGGACTACATAGTTAACGTCTTTGTCGATAGGCATTTGACTTCGTGCAGTAAATTTGCTAAAGGGATTTTGTCTGACTTGGAGCATCCACTTCACCCTCAGCTTTCACCTTGCATCTCCTCAGGTAGAACAAGAAGTAACTTCAGAAAACTGTATGCTCGCACATCTAAGTATAAAAATTCTATGATACCATACTTGGCAGGCACGTATTTTATGTGATGAAAATAGCATCAGGCAAGAATTGACTAACCTTTTTTCATCTAGTAAATAAACAATCTCCTCCATCCATCTTTATATACCTTCAAGTTTTACTTTTATTATTTCTATTATATTTATGGTCCTGTTGCTTCTTTGTTTTTACTTTCATAACTGCAAACACCAACTTATCTCTATGACTGCTGTAATCTTTGTTTTTTCCCTCACCATATCATGTAAAGAGAACATCATATTCAATATTTTTAATCATGTAAGGATTTGTATACCGCATCGACAATACTGTGTGAAACAAGCCCACAGCAATTTCCACTTGTAATATTATCATTACCTTAGCTGCTATCATTATTATTATTTCCATTTTATATGCTGCATGTTTTTTAATTACATTAACCCTATTGTAAATGTGGAAAATTTTTCTGTGTGATTAATTTTATTTATAATTTGAGGAAATTAGATGCAATATTGTGATTAATGCTGAAAATTATATTCTGTATCACAAGTACTGTTTTTGGAATAAAGTAAATCATTATTATTATTATTATTATTATTCCATTCACTACTGCTGTACTAGTAACCATCACGACTGATTCACGTGAGTGGTTTTTCAGAAGTTTATATTAGTCACCTGGATGATTAGTGTTGAGTTTTACACAGGTACTCCTAACAACTCTACGTCAGCTGACAATAATTTAACACTTTGGTGAATTCCAGTCTGTCTGAATTGGTTCAATGACAACATAGAGACACAAGTCACATGAGAAATTTTTGCTTTTATTTATTTACTTATTCATCTAGTTACACACTTTCCATATGAAAAAACATACTTTTTCATTTAAACAAATACTTCTCTTGGTAGTTAACAGTGGAATACATGTGATACATTTCGTCCTATCTGGGACTCGTCAATTGAATGTGCCAATGAGTGGTCGTGTTCCCCTGAAACTATCAACTCATAAGGTATCGCTGTAAACGCCAAAGCGTTTCCCGCTTCACAGTGGAAACACTATCACTCGCTAGAATAACAGCTACATTCAGATGAAGAACTGCTAACTGGATGAAACATGCATCCTGGATTCCATAACTAGTCATCGGCGTCCAAATATTACCACACTTGAGGGATCGTCAAAGACTTCGTATTTAGGCGCTGTCTTGTCAACAAAGACCGATCAACGGGAAATTCACAATAATTTTAGTAGATGTAACACTGGGGACCAAGTTAAACTTTAAGTACCAGTAACTGCCAATGGAGTGAGTCCACACCGATGACCTTGTATAGCCGAATGAGTTTCTACGTGTGAGTTCAAGCTTTAATTCCGTCTGAAATTCGCCGAAGACCAAGTTTTCCAGCATTGCTTAGATTTAGGCTTGATTAGAAAAGAAAGAATTTGTTCATTTGGAAGTATCATGAGTGGATATGTGCATTGTTGTGGAATTTGTTTGAGACGAGTTAATGTGAGGCAAGGTAAGCCCATGATTATACTATGTTGTAGGAACACTTTTTGCTAGATCCCATCTATCATTAACCCGGATTTCGCATATTTATGATTGCTGAGTTTTAAAACAGCCTGTGAGAGCTGCAGCTGCTGAAACAGAAAATAGCCTCGTTTCGGCAGTTCGATGGTACCAATACTGCAGAGAAATCACATTTTGGAAAATGGAGAGACTTACTTCTTTATTGGGAGGAGAAGCTATCACTGTACGTGTAGATGAGACAGTCTTATTAAAGAGAAAATACAACCGTAGCCTTGAACGAGCAAATTGGATTGTACAATACCTCTCTATGGAAAGGGTTCATCGAGAGAATACCAGGTAAAAAGTAAACTATTTTAACACCCATTATCACACGACTGGCAGAAACGAGGATCTGCAGTACACATAGATGAGTGGAAAGGCTAGGACTGCTCTCATCCTTGGGATATATTCATCATAGAGCAAATGACACTGGTGATTTTTGGATCCTACTACAAGGACCCACACCACTTTTACCGAAAATCTTAGGGAAGGTTGAAAAATCAGATTGTAGCTATTAACGGATCGTCAAAGGATGTTATTTATAGTCATTTCGATGAATACATGTATAAGATATGGTGTAACTTTTCTATTGATATTCCGAAAGAAAACTGGGAGTCACTTTCATCATACGTCAGAGAAAGGTATCCTCTGTAATACTATTTATTATTCAGCTTTTATGCATTTTGTTTCATAAATTTATGTATTTAATACCCCCAAAATAGCTCCTTCCATGTGATTGGTGCGTTGAAGGTCATTCTCTGGTTGGGAGTTACTGTTGCTTAAAGTTTAACTTTGCTACATTGGGTTTACTTATAGACAGAAAGTCGTTCGTAGTGTTAGACTGTAAGTATTCCATAAGGTAAAATAACGACGACAGTGCTGATGAGATTTACTTTGAACTGCTTGAAATTCGGGAGCACAGATAGTCTGCTGGGTGATTAGGGGCGGTCATGGGTGTGGTTTTCCACTTATTTTTATTTAAAGCCCATTATGTTTCATCTTCTTGGTTTTCCGGATGAAAAGACACGTAATCCACATTAAAGTTGATTGAGTGGTAAGACCAAAACAGTGATAACAGCTCAACTACTTGACTGTTAGTCTTTCCTAAGTTATCTGAAATCGATGGTTAACGACATACCTATTCATTAATCAATAATATCATTATGTTACAGTTTCCTGGTGTGGTCATTTCTTCTAGTCACTGGAGGTTTTACTAATACACATTCTTATGTGTCTCTATCATGTATATCATCCTCGTTAGTTTTAATGTGTTTTCCCTGCGACTATTCACCTCTTTGTCCGCTGTTGTGAATGCTGAACTCCGAGGTTTGTTTAACTGTCTGTCCAGTTGCCCGCCTATTTTGAGTAAGCGAATCGTGTGTAACTAGACAGGACTGATTGGTATTATTTTGTAACTGTTAATCAGTTTCCGCCGGCAATTGTCATTACAAGATCTTAACTCAGAAGTTATTTTTGCATTCCTTGAAATGGTTAGTGAAGTGTTTAGTCAAATTAAGTTGTGTAGATTAGGACTGGCAGACAACGTTGTGTGAGTGTATTTCTTTTGCAAAAAGTAATTGTCATCCATTCTCATATTTTTGTAAACAAGAGTTGTCTTTGCAAAGAAGAAAGGACTCTAGGTGAATAGAGACAAGACGGAGGTGATGAAGATACCCGCGGACCGACAACCGACCGGTAGAAGACAAGAAGGAGACTCGGTAACATGCACATATTGGGAAATTATGTGTTCACCTTATATGAAAATCGTCATTCGCAAAGATCCTCCAGTGTTGTGCCACTTCTACCCTTCCTTCGTATTGTGTTTCTTTGTCTTCTATTCGTGTCTCCCATGTTTTTTGCCGCGATGCACTGATTCATTTGCTCTCTTTGACGCGTCAAATCTATCTCTCCACTATTTGATATTTTTGTGTCATGATGAACGTCTCTTCACAGATACTATTACACATATCTTCACAATCTGATGAAGAAGTTGTCGGAAAGAATATTCTTCGCTGAATCGTTTTGTCCTATGCAAATCCTTGTCAACCACTTTACTATTCTAAAATTCAGTAGAAAACACTTACTTGAAAAATGTTTTTTCAGCATTCTACAGAAGTAAGCGGGAAACGTTTTAAGCTGGTTGCTAAGTGACTTCCTCGGAATTTGTTAGTCATACTTGAGAGTTAGATAGTTTGCAGTACTACTAAAGTGGTTTAATAATCAAAAGAAGGATCTCAAGGGAAGGATAAGAACACTTGAAAGTGAACAAGTCATCTTATTCAAGTGAAGCGGGATAGGCTCATCTATTCGTCGGGAGTCATTTCACTCAATAGCATATTTTTAACCCCAGCAATATATAGATAATAATCTTATTGCATGCACGTGAGAAACCTTTTTGGAGGCAATTTCGACCAAATATGTGAGCTTTTCTGTGTCCTATAGTTTGAAAAGTCATGTTTCACACTTGTCGATTAGGATCTATCTCAGTGGTGTGTAGTACAATGGGTTTTTTATGGAAATCCCAAAGTATGGGATGTTATGAAAGCCCAAAAACTCGTTCGGTAGTAACGCTACTATTTTGCCAATTATCAGTTTTTGGGAGCTAAATAGATAGGAAAACCAACTAGAAGATTTTAATCACTAGGGTCATGAAAGCTGTACACTCAGAACTCCCTCTCATTCAGGTACTAATGAGCTAAAGATTAATTTTTAAGTGTTTGGTCTGTAATGAAAAGTCATGACAAATGGTGTCTACCAAGTCGGGTGTAAGCATGGATACTCGCTGATGTTAATCGGCGGCGGAAGTTAGAACTCACCATTCATTAAATGTCAACCCTGGTGGTTGAATGTTAACATACAGGTTCACTGTGTAACCTGAAGTTCCTGGACTCGAGATTTCTGGTTGGGTTGTGAGTGAGCACGATGTCATCACTCTTTTCATTTGTCTTCGATGAATAAATACGAGCTGACATCAGTTAGAGAACCACTGGAAAACCTGGAAGTACTGGACAGCTGTTTCATCCCAGTTTGGGACCCTTCATCAGTACGTACCCACCGGGTTCGAACCTAGGACCTTCTGGTTACAAGGCGAGCTCGTAATATCTCCATTCACACATAGGCAATTCTTCTTCGATGAGTTACTGCCTCACTTCAACCTGCTGTACCCTCTCCAGTCACTAGACCCAGCTAGGAAAAACTGGAATTTCGAAGAGAATACTTTGCTCCAAAAGATCCTTCAAATGAAGGGAATAATGGTACTAAACTAACAGAGATTTAAAAGAAAAGAAAAAAGCTGTTGCCTGGATACCTGGTAATATTATCATTCAAACGGACATTAAGCTGTATACATATGTAACGGTAGACGGCGAGAGGCTTGGTACTTGTAACTCGATACTCTATATGGAGAAATTACGTACATTTAATAAGGAAATCGTCATTTCCACAGATCCTCCATGTTGTGCCACTTCTTTGTCTTCTTTTCGTATCTCCCATATTTTGCAACAATGCACTGGTTCAATTTCTCTCTTTGACGTCAAATCTCTCTCTCTCTGTTATTTGATAGTTTTGTGTTGCTGAACATCTCTTTATATACTACTGAAAGATCTTGTCAGTAGTACACGCCACATATTTATTAATATATCGTAATTATGCCTGCAAATAGAAGCTTATTAGGCGCGTTAATTGCTATTGTACCAATTTAAAAGATGTAAGCGCAATATTGCTTGAAATTAAGTCACGCGTAGATAAAGGCTATCCCGGTCCAGAACAAACAAGAAGCCGGTCACTGTTTCTACGGTACTATTAATAAACAAATCAGTAATTGTATATACAACAAACCTTAACGGTTTCAAGAGCACAAAACACAATGCTTAACAGAAAGCAAAGTACCGCTATCAGAGCGGAATAGCGTTAAAGCCAAAATTGCGAACTAGCTGGAATCAGACACGACCGTTCAGGTAAGCAGTCAGTAGAAGAATGAATCCAAGTAAGTCAGGGCATAGAACAGAGAGCGGTTAAGAGATAGACAGAGCATAGGCACAAAGATAGAATTTAAATAGCTACTTAACCAGGTAGGCTGATACAGATGAAGATCAATAAATAAGATAAACTCGACAGAATAGTACAAAGTAAGACATGGGTCAGCAAAAATAACAGTTCACAAAATACTCTGATTGGGTCATGAGTTCAACGGTCTGACTAAACGGATCGATGTAAAACACACACACAGTTCATTAAACAAGGTGGAATAGACACGTTAGGCATGGAAATGCAACAACGCTAGGCTGATTTGGGACATGGTGACTTTATTCAAGGATGAAAATTGAATTGACCTTACAGAAGACTTTTAACATTTTTAAGACTTTATTAAATTTTGATAATTTATTCATCAAACTATCGTTGATTAATGCCGAAATGAAACTTGGATCACAGTGTAACGACAGAATATTTATAGATTTTTATGTACATTATTACTAGCGTTATTGTTAGCAGAGAAGCAACGTCTTCTGATTGGTTGTTCTCTTGCTGTATGGTATTCTGTACTGCTTGTGACCAACCGTTTCTTAGAAAGTTAAGCCATATATCTGCGAATCGTAATTGCACACGTTAAGTCTGCTTTGATTGGTTGGTGAGTTCCTCAAAGTTAAGCTTTGTTATTGTTTTCTCTCATGATTCCGATTCGGGACGTAAATATTGACGTAGAGTGTTGTCTATAATTTTGGCTTGCAGACAGCTCCCACCACAACAGTAGGCTTCGAATCAGTCTGCTGTAGAGTAGTAATTGGCCTGATCTCCCAACATTGGAGGTACAGCCTACCTTTCATGTGAGTGAATTCGTTTATTCGACAGTAAGGAATAGAAAATTCTATCCTTACTCCCGACTGAATGGAGTTCCCGCCAATGACATTGGTTGGTGCCAGTCGCCCTAAAATCACGAACTGATGGGCTCGCTATTTAGTCGCGTCCTAATGGCTGCATGGCATATGAGCTAGCTTGCCTTGTCACCGGAAGGTTCTGGGTTCGAACCCTGGGTGGTGCGTACTGCCGATGAGTCCAAAACTAGGCTGACAAAATAGCTGACTATCCAGTACTCCAGTGGTGGTTTTCAATGGTCCTCTTACTGAATCCCTACAAACCACTTCTCAGATATACACATTGGATCACGTGAGTTAACTTGACAGTGTGTGTATGTGTGTGTGTGCTGTTACAGTCAGATCAATGAAAAAGTACAATGAAAGTATATTGACTCACTTATCTGTCTTCAAACTTTAAACGACAATCATGAAAATAATTCATTTGATTAATTATGAAAATATTTTGTTGAAATCTTGTAGAGAATTAAAACAACAACAACAATAATTTAAGTAATTTTAATTACTCACGTAGGTCAGTTTCTCTTAAATTAATATTTTATGATTCTGCTTATAATGGTATTTATTTACTTGTCATGTGATTAAAAAAGTTACCTAGTTTTGAAAGAAATTGGATAGCATTGAATATTAATTCTGTCTGATCCGATCAATAGGAGAAATAGGCTGACGCCTGGAGAAAGATTATGCATTCTAAGGAGGCATAAATATCTCATTAGTACAGGGCGCTGAATATGACCTTTGAAAGATTCGGGTTTCATTCTTAAATGGGGAAATCCCTTTGGTCGAAGCTGAATAGACGTTTTACTGTAACAGCAGAAGGCAAGACACGGAAGCCAAGGTATATTTTCAAGTGATCAAACCGCTATTTATATATATACAGTAGGACGATTACTGGGCGTGTGATTTTGGTTTACATTAAACGACATGAAATAGAATGTTTAAAATATATTCCGTTGGAACACATTCATTGTCTGTATCCCACTACCACATTCGTCCCCTGGGCAAATACTTTTGACTGCAGTTGGTTCGGTCTTCTTGGTGCTGACGTCTTTGTTAGTTTGTCTTGCCGTATCCAGTTCTAGAGCTTGCGGACATTTACGAGTTTCTCCTTGTTTACATTTGTGATCGTATCTATGTGACCCCGTCTCACAGTGACCATGTGTGGTCCTTCCCACTTTGGAAGCTGTTTTCCTGACCCTGGCACGCATTCTTCGGTGTTTCGCCTCACACTGTCATATGCTGCCGTCCCCCGACCTCCCAGCAGAGATTCAAGTAACAGCCTCATAGATGACGGATCTTGAACGCCACTCAGCTGCGCAACAGCCTCGAAGTCCTGTCAGAAGATCTATATGTCCCCATCAAAATTTCGGGGCATAGGCTTTCCATCTGTCGGCAGGCAGCGACATCAAATGTAACAACAGAAGACAAGACACGGAAGCAAAGGTATATTTTCCATTGATCAAACCGCTATTTATATATATATATATATAGTTTTATATTCTTTAACCAATCACTGAGCGTGTGATTTTGGTTTACATTAAACGACATGAAATAGAGTGTTCAAATACATATATAGTATTCTGTTGCTAACGCAGTATTGAACCGTTGGAACACACTGTCTGTATCACACCACCACATTACTAAAGAGTTGCAATAATAAGCACGAAACCTAGATTCAGAGATTCCCGTCGACTGCATGCAACCGCATAGCATCACTTCAAATTTCACCATGAAGTGTGACTCACCTAACTTGGTAACCTGGTGACAATCTTGACTGATGGAGACCGGTCAGCACTAATATGAAGGAGAAGACATGTGACACTGATTGATCCCTAGTGACAAATTAATGTATATCAGCAAAAATGTAAAGACAGCAGCCGATCATCTGTGTCTCTAATTCTAAAAATAGTTCTGAGTGTGTAGTTCAAGAAACAGTTCTCTCTACTGCAAAAATACATATAATGCAAATATGCAGACAACATATTCACTTCACAAAAATCGAAATGTACTCATACCTTTTTTACACACATACACAAAGTTTGAGTTCAAAAATGAACAAGAGAAAGAGTTAGGTTAAACTGTAAAATGAAAGAGTGAAAATTGAAGAGAATTCCATTATGGAGAAAATTTTATTTTGATAAAGTCTCACAGAGTGTTATACAGTAACATCTACAGATGATGACGTTTTGAGCACAGTGTATTACCAGTCATAATCATATCAAGCAACTCACACAACTATCTGACTTCTTTTCTATAATTCCATTATTTTTCATCGCTTGATTTGATTGATAGTAGTTTTTTGTGACTCTGGAAATGGTGATAAGTCATTCCTTTTGCATGTGTTAGGTGTAGATTCGATGAACAAAGATTCAGTAATAAACCCTGTCTTTTTAGAATTTCAACTCCGTCCCACTGTATTGTGTGGTCGTATGTTAATGCATTCAGTACAGTTAATGAATTTTTTTCTGAATTATTTATGTTCGCGGAGTCAATCATTTTACACTTGGCTAAATGCTTACGTTCTGACAGTCTGACTACTCCCGATCTACTAGTTTGACCTATGTACTTGATCTTACAGTCATCGCAATGTATTTTGTAAATTATTTTATTTTGCGTAATTGGATCAACAGGGTCCTTTAACATACAGAGCTTGTCTCTGAGTGAGTTTATGGGTTTGAATGCCACCCTAATTGCTGTTTTATTAAGAATCCTACGTAGGGTTTCAGATGTCCCCTCCTTATATGGTAAAACTGTAGATGCCTTATATTCTCTCTTATTTATATTATCATTATTAGTTTCACCAATATTTTTATTTTGCTTTTGACCTTTTCTGATATTTCTAATGAATTTTGTTGGATAGTTAGTTATTTAACACCAACGCTTATTCTATCTGTCTTATTTAGGCTTTTTCATGTACTACTTGGTGCTACTGCTCGCCTTGTTAGACACACTTAACTAAGCCTGCCTTCACAGACAGAAAACGGATGAGATGAATTAAAATCTAAATATATATTAGCAGGAAGCATTGTCTCAACCACAGGAGGAACGGACGAGGATGTCAAATCGAGAATCAGGAAGGCGAGAAATACAATCATCAACCTGAAACCAGTCTAGAAATCTTCGCCACTCAGCATCAACAACAAAATTCGGATTTTCAATACAAACGTCACGTCAGTTCTCCTATACGGATCAGAAACTTGGTGGGTCACAAAGAATATTTCCAACAGGTTGCAGACCTTTATCAACAACTGTCTTCGCTCTATACTGAAGATCAGATGGCCGCCGGAAAGAATCACCAACAAGGAACTATGGGAAGAAACAAAACAAGAACCAATCGCCCAACAAATATACAGGAGAAAGAAGTGGAGATGGATTGGACACTCGCTGAGGAGGCCGTTGGGTGACATCGCGCGTCAGGCAATAGCTCGAGTGGAACCCGAAAGGGAAACGGCGATTGGGACGTCCAAGGGTGACATGGAGGAGATCGTGTGAAGAGGAGCTAAAACAGTATGGAGTAACATGGATGCAGGTGAAAAGTACAGCAGAAGGCAGAAACAAGTGGAGGCGTGCAGTTGAAGCCCTATGTTCCACTAGGAACCCAAGGGAACAATAATAATAATAAGAAGAAGAATGAGTTTGCTTTCCATAAACGCTAGTGTGAAGTTTACCTTCATCTGTCCGTCTTATTTTGCAATCTAACATAGCTAATTCTCCTTGTTCATTTTCCGATTCAAATGTGAATTTTATTCCCTCCACTAGTGAGTTTATGTGTGTCAAGAAGCTAGAGAGAGATATGTTCTGTTTTTAACACTGTGAATGAAGGTGTCATCCACATATCTCCACCATATTTTTAGAGTAGGATTAAATGTATTAAAAGCAATATTTTCCCAGCTGTCCATAAATATATCTGCTACGATAGGGGATATTGGGGACCCATCCCATTGCTACACCTTCTGTTTGTCTATATATTTTGCCCTGGAATTTAAAGATAGTAGTTGTAAGGCATAACTGAATTCATAAAATAATTTCCTCAATTGGCAGCTTCGTCCTATGAGTAAGTTCAGGATCTGCAGTTAGTTCTCTTTCAACTGCTTCTAAGGCTGCCATATTGATTGGTATATTTGTATAAAGACTAGTTATATCAAAACTAACCATTTTTTCATTATTCTCAAATTGAATGTCATTTAGTTTCTTTTTCATCTCATATGAATTAGTTAGTCTAGAGTTTGAACGATTTCTAATGGGACATAATATTAGAACTAAGTGTTTTTTGATAATTCATAAGTAGGGGTATTTCTGAAATCAACTATTGGTCATATGGGGTAATCTGGTTTATGTATTTTCATAGTACCATATATTCTACTAGAGTTATTAGTTTTAGGCATCAAAATTAAACCATTTGGAGAAGTAGGATTTCTGTGTCACTTACGATTTTCAGTCATCTCACTAGATGATAAACGGACGGTCCAGGGGAATAATACCCAATTAGTTGAACTAAAGGTTTAACAAATACGTCGACAAACTTAACTGCAGGAATGAAAGACGAATTGATACTACAGGGGAATAATCGATACTGACCCACAGTGGTGATATATATATATATATATATATAGCGAAAATATTCATTCAGACACCTATAAATAATTGAGCAAAGAATACCCTTTTCGATAATTTCCTCTTCTGGCTCTACAATCACATGTATATATGTTTATATACATAGAATATTCTAGAATAGTAGTCAATAACAATATTAGTGTTTTTTAAATAATATCGATTTGTAAAGTAAGATCACAATGGAATTACAGTTCACGAAGGATGCATAAATTGTAATAAACATAAAAATATAATAGTAGATAGAATATCAAATAAAATTAAGGAAATTTCTACAAAAAATTGAGGATCATTCAAACCTAGATGGCCAAGGTAAGGACAATGTCTGAACTAGCTTCTTCTTGGACACATAAATTAGGCTTCTTAATGTGGATCCCAACGGCCAGCCTCAGCAATATGTGTAGTAGACGAACTCTTAAGGCGAAGTTAAGATTTGTTGGTATGCGGTGAATGACTTTGCAAGCAGCCTCGTTGACATCAATCTTGTGTTCTGTATCCACAAGATGAGATAGAATAGCGCTAGGAATGGATTTTGTTTGTCCTTTATTTAAACACTATGCAGGATGGTGTTCGGAAATTCGACGAGAAACATGCCTAATTGTACGGCCTATGCAACTAACTGGCTCCACAGGAGGAGAATATTCTATGTATATAAACATATATATAATTGTAGAGCCATAAGATTAAGTTATCGAAAAGGATATATATTATAGGCAATAACAATGTTTTCTCGGTGTGTTAAAGTTTGACAGTGAGTAAAAATACGAAAGTGAGATGATAATATTGGTGTATAGGATTATGACTCACAATTGAATTGGTTAGATATATGATTATTATTATTGTTTCCTTTAATTCCTAGAGGAACATAGGGCTTCAGCCATGCGTCTCCATTGCGTTCGGTTCTCTGCTAGAGTCTTCACCTGGCTCCATGTCTGCCCACACGCTTTCATCTCCTCTTCACATGACCTCCTCCAAGTCACCCTTGCACTGACGACCAACTCGCCGCTTCCATTTCGGGTTCCACTCGAGCAATGGCTTGTCTAGTGATGTCACCTGATGGTTTCCTCAGAGTATGGCTAATCCATCTCCATTTCTTCCTGCCTATTTGTTTCACAATCGGTTCCTGCTGTGTTGGTTCGCTCCCAGAGATCTCTGTTGCTGATCAACTCTGGCCATCTGATCTTGAGTAGTATTGAGCGAAGACAACTGTTAATGAAGGTCTGTAGTTTGTTTGAGATGCTCTTTATGACGCGCAGTGCAAGTCTCTGATCCGTATAGTAAGTAGCACTGACTTCACATTGGAGTTGAAAATCCGGATCTTATTTTTGATGCTGAGTGCTGTTGATCTCCACACAGACTTGAGAGTAGTGAAAGCTTGTCTTGCTTTTCCGATTCTTGCTTTGATATCCTCGTCAGTTCCGTCCGCCTGTAGTTGAAACGATGCTTCCCAGGTCGGTGGGTGAAGGAGGTTGTTTCTTTCAGGTTCCTTCCATTTATGCTGATTGTTGTCTGTTGTTGTTGTTGCTGTTGGTGGTGTTGCCCAGGAATCTTCATCACCTCTGTTTTCTCTATGTTCACCTGAAGTCCTATCTTCTCTGGATGCTTCTTCTGCCAACTTGTTGCTTTTCGCTTGCATATCTTCCAGTTTGTGGGAAATCAGACATATATCATCGGTGAAGTCCAAATCTTCGCCGATATATGAATGAATGAATAACTAAATAAATAGTTATAGGTCAACCTAAAGTTCAATAGACGACGTGTGTGAAATAGATGATCGTCGGAAAATAAAGTAAATTCGGAAATGTGAATACGTGAGAATATAATACGATGAAGACGACATAGGATGAGTGAAATGTTGTCAAAATAGTAGACTAGACAAAACAATGTTAGAACTATGCGATAACATAAAGTGAAATGAAATAAAAACAAAAGTGGAACACGGAATAAAGAAAGATAACAAAGTTTTTATGTGAATTATTTAGTAAAATCAAGACCATGGGGTAACGAAAGAGATCGTACAAATTGTTTGTGTACACAAAGTTCTGGCTTTATGTTATTTATTGCCAAATCCTCTGCTATACAGAAAGCAAATTCACTCGTGTCCCTTTCGGCAAACTTTGTCGAACTAACTTTGTAGACTATATTAAACGATGTGTCAGATGCTGCGGAGTCAGTCAGTATCTACAATATGTTGCAATATCGATGAATTAATACCTCTACTTTCTCCTTTGCTCAGCCGAAATGGGAGTTGCTCTCGAACGCGGCGGCGGGATGTGTTTCTCAACGAACGTTCTATGTACCTAGCTACGTAACAGTAAATGAACATATCAATGCACATATAATTACAAAATCGAGGTAACACCTCCTTAACATTAAGAAAGGGGATCCACTACGCTTCGTCGAGGCCAGTAGCAAATTACGTGGAAGAAATAAGAGAGAGAGAGACAAGGTAGCTAGAACATCTTGCCCCTAAACTTAGAATTTAGGGGTAACACTGAGAGTGAGGTACTTAAAAATCGTTTGACAAGATCATTGAGAAAAACCTTATTTGTTGCTGCTTACCGGTGAGGATCACAGATAAGAAGTTGGAAGTTGAGGAACAAAAAAGGGTGAAAATTTTGTTAGTTTATTTGTTCACTCGTATTATCACACCTTAGTATTTCCACTCACTGTCAAATTTTAACACACAGACACAAGAAAACTGATTGTTATTGTCTGTTGTAATATTAATCTGATATAACCAATCATTGGCGGCCTGCTTGGACCCCTGAGTTGCCTGAATTTCCATCCGAGACCATGCATCTTTACCAGTTTGATTGTACGTGTGGACACACACATGTACATAGAAGGGAGGACTCATCGATCTTTACAAGTAGGGACTGGCTTCACAGCATATTCCTAAATGGTAATAAAAGTAAATAGAATCCCCAGAACCCATTAATGGTGAGAACAGACGACAACCTAGCTGCTCTATTGCGAGACATATTATACAGACAGGGTATAAAATTGGTGTTTACACGTCTTTTAAACCTATCTATAAAACGTGTTTGGGGTGTATCCTAAAGTTTGTGGAAGCCCTAGCTGGCAGTTAGGAAGCTTAAACCACCTTTATGCGATCAAAGCAACAATTCGTCATCACACTGAACCAACTTCCTTGGTAAACTTTGTTTTGATACCAGCCAGGGTAGATGTACCGTTACGTCGCTTCTTTGGTTTAGTGATCTCCATTGTTATTTTGACCTTCAATATGTCCTTTTAACTTGACCAAACTTGTCTATTTTCTCACCTCTTAACTATTCATTTATTTCATATATACACATTCCTATGACAAGTCCGTGTGTGATCAGATTGTTCGAAATGTGTTGCACAAATACACAATACACGATTCAGACAAATTACGTCTTTTCATTGCCTTGTCTTAATTCTTGTTGTCATAATCATTCAGTTATGTCTCTGGGTGTACATTTTTAATCGGCTTGAAGCCTTATTATCATAATATTATTATTCCCTTGCTTTCCAAGTGGAACATAAGGCTTCGAGAACACATCTTCACTTTGTTCTGTTTTCTGCCTCTCTCTTCAGCTGGGTCCACGATTGATCAAACTCTCTCATCTCTTCCTCGCATGACCTCCTCCATGTCACCCTAGGACGACCAACTCGTCGCTTTCCATCCAGTTTCCACTCAAGTTATGGCCTGGCGTGCGGTGTCTTTCGGCGGGCTCCTCAATGTATACCCGATCCATCTCCACTTTCTCCTACATATTTGTTGAGCGATCGGCTCTTGGTTGGTTTGTTCCCATAGTTTCTTGTTGCATACTCTTTCTGGCCATTTGATCTTCAGTATGAAGCCAAAGAAGGGGGAAGCTATTGACGAAAGACTGCAGTATCCTGTTGGAAATCCTTTTCGTGACTCACGCTCAGTGCAAGTTTCTGACCCGTATAGAAGCACTGACTTCATATTGTTGTTGAAAATGCGAACTTTTTTCCTTATGCTGAGTGTAGAAGATTTCCAAACTGTATGTTGTCTTTCTGATTCTGACTGGCTGGCTTTGATATCTTCATCCGTTCCGCCAGTCCGTAGTTAAAAGGATGCTTCCTAGATAAGTGAAGGAAATAGCCTCTGTTATATCCCTCTCGTTGATGGTGATTGGTGCTGGTTGTTGTTGTTGCCGTTCGTTGGTTATCTTCATCAACCCCGTCTTCTCTATGTTCACCACCTGGAGTCCTGTCTTCGCTACATCTTCAGCCAGTTTGTTGGTTTTCGCCTGCCTGCAAGTCTTCGAGTTTGTATGACATTAGACATAGGCTCGCAACCTAACATTGCTCATTTCTGGTGGACCACAGAAAAATACCTAAAACGGTTACTTTATTCTTCAGATAGAACAACACTGCGTCACATGATGACCTAAAGATGCCTGTTTCACTTGAAACTCCTAGATGAAGAGTAAATATTCTGCAAATAAACTACACTGTATGTTGTGCATATTGTGCAAACTTATTGTGTGTGTGTGTGCACTATTCACCAACTCCAATCGAAAGAAAACACGGATCGATAAAACAGTCAATATATTAGTGAAAAAAAAACAACAAGACAATCAAATTCTTCATTGTGACACTTCATTTTTCTTGATAATATTTTACGATAGTTTTAAAACAAAAAATAACAACAATAACAACAATAGCAATACTACTAATATCAATACAGTTATTATTGTTGTTGGGTGTTTATTTACACAATCTGACAAATTTCTATTGTTCCACATATAAATGGTGTCTATTGTTCTCTTGAGAGAGAGAGAGAGCTACGGCTAGCCTTGTCAAGTCGAAAGAAACTGTATGTATACTGAGACACTTTAGTCATACAGTGAGTTAGCTACTCAATCTTTGTGTGGGTGCGTGGGTGTTTGTGTGATTGTTTCTGTGTTGGTGTCTACTCACCATCAGCTGATGTCATAAACACACATATTTATTGTTCTCCTCTCCTTCTCCCCCCCTCTTTCTCTCTTGCTGTCTCACTCCGTGTGTGGTGTGCATTCTGCTGTCTAGCTACACCCAAGAAAACAATAAAAATGATGGCGGGTGGAAATATTTTCTTTTCTGCATATATCTAAACTTTTTTGGTTTTTTTTTACAAAATATTACTTCAGAAATGCAAGTTATTTGTTGTTGGGGTGGATGTCTGTGGTTATGACAGGTGGGGAGGTGGTGGTGGTGGCCAATAGGAAGACATTGAAATAAAAGTTCAAATGTATCCTCCATTCACCCATCCATCCATCCATCTAGTCACGGATTCACGTCAAAACAATAAGTGTATCAGTGTGTGCGTGTGTGTGTCTGTGTGTGTGTGTGCGTGCGTGCGTGGGTGTGTATGTACTCAGATCATCTTTCATCTGATGTTATTATATATGATTTCTCAAATACCATTTTTCTCAGTTTTACAGTA